>JAVFBX010190735.1:0-13439 GCA_034783855.1 Mopalia kennerleyi | reverse complement strand
TTTGTGTTTGTTTGTCTTTTTTTGTTTTCGGTTGATTGACGGGGGGGGGAGGGGGGGGGGGGTGTAACATAAATCTTTTGACTGATTGTCGCACATATTCTAATGACTATCATCAATGACTATTATTGCATTGTGTTAGAATAGTTTGTGTGATATTTTCAAATTAAATATTTCACAATTATCTCTTACTAGTATTTCATTTTGACCGCTTCCATGATTGTCTCAAAATATCGTTTTATGTTATCTTGTGAGGTATAGTTTTGCTTCCTTTGTAAAAAGCTTGACAAATATTTAAATGGGTTAGTTAATTGAAATGTGTATAAAATAAAATATGGCACTTAAAACTAATTGTGTTTATTCAGAATTAATCAGACAACTCAGGCAAAGACTAGCTGGTTACACTAATGTAGACAAGACTCGGTCGATCATGGCATCCAATAAATACTGGCGAGAACAGCCAACGTGCTTAATAAATACTCTTTGTACAGCTTCAACCTTAACAAAACAAAAACAAACCTAAGCTCTCATTACTATGTTTATTCTCTACATGTGCATTCTGCTCTTATAAATTCTATACAAATTTAACGATGCCAGAATCATCCAAGACTAACATGCTCATGCATTATATCTAAATTATCCCTTACACATAATTGATGCCTGTTCAGGAATTGCTTTTATGTCGGTTTAAACCTAATTTCGTTATTAACAGGTGTGTTTTGCGATCTCTTAATTGGTCTCAATCAGCTCTTAAATCGAGTATTGTGCATGCAGTTAGGACCGCCAAGAGAATATTTGGGCCCCATAGCAAAAAATTTATCCCAGATTTATCTTCAAGCCTAAAGAGAGGACTGAAGCTGCTGTGACTTAAATGTCGGAGTAGGGAGGGAAGGGCGGCGGGGGTCGGGGATCGTGGTAGTTAATGGAGGACGGATTGGATTCAATAAAAGGTGGGAATTAATATGAAGGCGAGATGAAATTATTTCGTCGCTGTTGAAATAAATTTTGGGGCGGGTTGAAATAAAAAATCAATCCAAACTAAAAAATAAAAATGCGTCGCCTAACAGAATGCGTCACTTTAAATAATTACCCAAGCTTAAAAAAAGATATTTTTTTGTTTTGTTATATTTGTGTAAAATAGTACTTGTTGGGTGGAGATTTCACTCTCTGAAAGACATCAGTAGACTGAGTAGAATGAGTCAGAATTAGAACAGTTTCATGGACACACTCATGACAATAATGGAGTCCATGAATATTGTTTGGTGGTATGCCAAGTGAATTGAACATCGTGACACCGTCTTCAATACGAGCAAGTTTAGAAACACATGCACTACCTGATAGGTCCTTTAATTGTCATTGAATAGACACCCAACACTTTCTGTATGTGTGTGTGTGTACCTATTTCCAAACATTTATATCCTAGACGCTTGTGTCAATGAAAGTTCTTTATTGTTACATTTATCGAATATGTATGTATACAAATAAAAACACACCTTTCCGGTTAGTGGAGAAGTGTCTCTTTCTATATCATGTTGATGACCAATGTGTGATGACGACAGTTGTCCGCGTGTACTATTATGACGAAAAGCACCATGGCGATAGATCAATCACACAACGAACTCAATTACCACACTGCATAGCTACTCTACACATTCTTACTACAGGTTCTAAACTATACTAGATAATAGTTTTAACTTAGCATATTTATAGGACAGGCGACAAAACTAAATGATATCATCTTATTCGAGAACGAGTGATACATTCCATCGTTAGCGGGGTATTAGAAGCATTGGAATAATTTGTTTGATCTGCCGTATAGCATGAAACAGTTTATTAACAATATTCTACAATATATCAATGATATAGACGCATGAATGACAACTAGTTGTGATGTTGTTGTAGTGCGTGTTGTAGCTACACTGGCATATATGCGAGCTATAACATTAGTTGCTAGAGTTTAAAACTGATGTACTCATGTTAAAGTTAAAACTCCAAAAATGCTCGTCTCACTGGGAGAGGATGGTGGACAAACTGTTTTTGATATATTAATATTAAAGGGTGTGATTTAGATAAGACTGTCAAGGGTGTGGTCAATGTTGGAGGGGAGAGGGGCGGGTTAATCTTTACGACAAAATAAACGAAATTTCCTACATCCCCTCAAACAACACTACATGAACGTATGCCCCAAGACAGTGACAGGCAATTTTATTATATTAATTCGGTATGCAACAACAGGCGTTCAGTTCTCTGTCTATAGGTCGTAAAATACAAAGGGAGTCGTCGTTTTTATGTGCGTTGGTAAACGATCTAGGTGTGCTATTTTCAGAACCAGTGAAACAAGTTTAGCACTCTTCAATTCCCCGGTAAAGATTTCAATCAGGTTTCCCAATAGCTCCATATTTCGCTTGGTACCTACACTGACATTCATCATGCATGACGGGCTTTTCTATAGATGTGGGCGTAAACTGACCCCCACTAACAACACATATGACATTCCCTCATGCTCGGTCAGCAGGGCATGTTCTACAATTGACACAGGCTCTGTCACATATTGTTACAATAATCTCTGTCCTAAATTTTAACACACACTGAACTTTGTGGGCCATCTTAAAAATTCTAGTTCTAGGTTATACTTTCAGGCATTAAATATTATTTAAAACCGCATTCACGGAACGGCTCGTTGGAAAACTTTCATTTTTATACAACAAACAAGTCGTCAGTCCACACATAATACTCGATTTTGGTAGAGCTAGAGGTGCACACAATTACATGACCCGTAGCGGCTTGTTTTTTGTGTTACCACAATTGCATCAGGTGCATTCGCGAATCCGCAAGTCTCATCGGATCAATGGGCTGTTTATTTAAAATATTAACTTTATACGAATACTTATCAACTTAATTTCGTTACAGAATAGTTTTAGAAAGCAAATGATAAGAATACAATGCACACTATATTCCTTAGAATCTTTACGTTGGGGACATGGTACACCCATCGGACTGTCCAAACATAAGATACAACGAAGCGATCCCTCGTGTTGGGGTCATGGTACAACCATCGGACTGTCTAAACATAAGATACAACGAAGCGGTCCCTTGTGTAGGGTTTAAATGGAATGGCTACGCCACTTAATACACATGCCCGTTCTTCAACCCAATCATAATTATGCTCTATTCCGCATTACTTAATTGTGTGATTGTCTCTTTCCCTGATAATATAGTTAAGTTGATAATATTGTCCGTGGTTTAGAGCAAAAAAACATCATCAGAATGCGCTTTATTCAGGAATGACAGGCGCACAGGCACATATACTTGTATAGCTAGATACTGGCGGACACAGCTAGGATAACTCGCTAACCAGACACGCCCTATGTATTGGAAAGTGCTCTTACTCGTTGAACATAAGCCACACAGGCCTACCTTTTGGCACATAGCTAAGACATCAGGCTAACACACCCTTTGGATCGGTTTTTGTCAATACGGCTTTATGCCGTACTTAATACGTTCATTGAACTCATATAGGACGACGTACCGGCCCAATTGGTGAACAGAATCGCATTGTACGTTACTTCCAGCAAGAAACAACACAATAATGCCGGTCAGTCCGTCATTTAAGATATGACGTGAATTTCATTGTCAGGTTTAGGGTTATTTTCAGGGTTAGGTTCAGGTAGATTGCTACGATATATGGGCTACTTGATTGATTTTAGCTACTAAAGCAGACTGGATCATCAAATGGCATCGGCATATACGACCTAGCATTGACACATGAAGATATGACGTGAATTCTTAGGTTTAGGTTAGGTTTAACACATAGGAATTGCTAATCATAAAACATTTCATATTCTTTTGTAATAGATTTCACAATCTTTCACATAGTTCCAGACAGTATATCTTGCAAAATGCCACATAAAAGTTAAATATTAAGGGAAGGCTACCGGTATGTTGAAAAGAAAACAAGCTGTAAGATAAATCGACTCAATGGGTCATTAACGACTTGGATGTATACTCAAACACACGCTTTTAATACCTGTGTTTCCTTAGGTTAACTAATGCTTCGTCTTATTGTTGACAAATTAATTCACATAGACGTATATTATTGATATTTATGCTATACGATACGACTAAGGCGTATTTTTAAAAATATATATTCAGATACACCACACTGCCCCCAACGCACCAGGATGGTGATCAGTTCAAAGCCGAGAGAAATAAATACTTACATAAATTGCTATCCAAGAGAATGAAATGTTTATATATTATACTCCTATAGATATAGCATACTCACATAAAAGTATGTATTATTATACATATTACGAAAATCTCACCTTGTCCAGCGGTTAATCCAGCAGATGATATAATGAGGAAGGCACAGAAGATAGGACCCCAGGACACGGGCCCTATGACACGCGTGGATGTCATTTCACCGTTAACTCCTGCTGTCGATTAAAGTACGCCTCTAATCACTCCTAAATCATATGGGATAGATGTAAGAAATAAACTGTTTAGTGGAATGTTTGATTTGACCAAACTGTTGATCCGACTTGTCATTTTCCCAAGCAATAGGTGAAAAGCACCACCGACCATTCCCCACAAGTCTACGCGAGAAAGGATTAAACTGAGTGAGACTGGGTATTGTAGCTACAAGTTTTACCATGTTTCTGTTTGACCTAAAGTCATATTCTAAAGAAGTAAGTCGGATAACAAAAGCCTAAGAGGCTTTTTAAATGCTATAAACCAGTAAAGAAATAGCCAGAAAATTTTCTCGGTGACAGGATTTAACATGATCTAGTTTCGATTACCGTATAACTTTTGTGTCCTGTTTGTTTGAAATGGAAATTTAATGGTAAATTTTGTTCCTACTCTAATTAGGTTTTTTAATAACTTACATTCGCCTTTTGGAAATTTAGTCTTAACTAGCTGTTACAAATATCAAACGATT
Organism: Mopalia kennerleyi; assembly: GCA_034783855.1. Taxonomy (NCBI): domain Eukaryota; kingdom Metazoa; phylum Mollusca; class Polyplacophora; order Chitonida; family Mopaliidae; genus Mopalia; species Mopalia kennerleyi. The sequence continues at coordinate 8,503 of JAVFBX010190735.1, read as the reverse complement.
GCTTGATGTACTAGTCTAACACTATGACATTTACCTTCGGATAAAGGGAAGCCTCTCCTGACAGCTTTGAAAGAAAGTTTGGACCCTGTAGCACCTCTATATATGTAGATCATAAATAGGTGAATGGATTCGCTCCACACTCCAAACACAAAACTGTTGCATTTTTAGCATTTGAATAGACCTATTCTATATCCCGCCAGCCTTGTCCACAAAAACGAGCCCCCATTTAAGCACAGGCATAAATATAGTGCAAACAGGAGATAACCTAGCATTAAAACGTTGCAAGCACGTTCTTGTAAAGGGTTGTGTTAATATAATGCTTAATCAATTTTGTTTGATTAATACCTCATTAGACTTTTACCTCAGCTCAGCTCTGTAAGTGAAAGTACCACGGTTTAATAACGTCTTCTCTGACTATACGATATTTGTAGATGATTACTAGAAATTTAAAGCTTTGTTTAACCCTTTATGTGTTATGTTGATAAGATTCATTAAGTTATGTAAAATGAAACGAAAAAAGTTGTATGTATAGGCAGCATTCCTTTGCTAATATGTTGTAGGTGTATAGAATATACTCAAATAATGACCACTCCCTGAAAAACCAATGAGTAACCTGTCTTCTTGTATGTTTTTATAAATAGATGCTGAAAACATGCTTTGAACAGTTGCATAAAGCCTTGTGTACATTCGGGTGTTCTAGACAAAGACATAACAATAAACGTGATGAACTGTGGTCAGTTGTACTCTACTTGTATATATCTTTTACTTGAAGTGGAAGGGCTTACTAGTAGATGCTCATTTTGAAAGTGAGTCATATAGTTAGATGTATGAGCTGATATCTTTACTCAATGCATAATACTTTGGAAGCGTAGTTACAAAAAAATGAAACTAGCTATAAGAATTGTTTTTATATTCATATTTTGTCACAGTCTCGCGCTAAAATTATATTTGAAATAAGAAGGTGTTATGAAAGTAACATACTATCCCTATATTTAGTAGGTACTTAACAGAGGCCATTTCTGCTGGAATTAAGGTTTTTATGTCCAATAAGTATGAATTACTTACAAAATAACAACGCCAGTTTAACGTCAAACAATGATTATTTAATTTGCTATTGTTTTAGGTTAGACAAACAAAGAGAGTAATAGAGGAGTAAACGAAACACACGTCCTTAAACCTTGAGGTATACCCTTTAACAACCAAGATGTCGTGAAATTGGACTAAACTATTCATCACATAAACTTAAGCACGCCTTTGCGTCGGTTGCTCAAAACATAAGCCACCATTGGATAACGCACTCGGAAGTATGCAAACGTACTACGCACATTGCCATAGACCACGATTAATTTTCCATAAACCGTAAAGTTAACGTTTGGTCTTATTGCTCTTCTCAAAGCTATTGTTCGGTGAAGTTAACCTAATCAACTTTTCAGTAGTTCATAGTCATATAACTTAATGCCATTCACAAATGATGTTATTTAATTTGAGTTACCGTCTAAAATAGCCGAAGGCCATTGAGGGGTCGTCTGAGGCTTCAGGGGTTCTTTTTTCAGCACTATATTCGATGGCAAACGGATGTAGTATTAGTGGTGTTATGGAGACAATAGTATGACGCACAAGGTGTTGTGCGTCATACTATTGTCTCCATTATAATACGCATTTTTAAAATTGAACTCATTTCCATAGTCCGCGTTGAGGAGAGAGTTTAGTGTCCATATGTTCTCAGTTGAGAACATAACATACTCCGGAACACCTCTTAATGTACTCTTGAATTAAATTGTGGCCACGAGGACAACACCTCTTAATGTATCCTTGAATTAAATTGTGGCCACGAAGACAACGCCTCTTAATGTACTCCTGAATTAAATTGTGGCCACGAAGACAACGCCTCTTAATGTACACCTGAATTAAATTGTGACCACAAGGACAACACCTCTTAATGTACTCTTGAATTAAATTGTGGGCACGAGGACAACACATCTTAATGTACCCCAGAGTTAAATTGTGGCCACGAGGACAACTCATCTTAATGTACTCCTGAATTAAATTGTGGCCACAAGGACAACTCATCTTAATGTATTCCTGAATTAAATTGTGGCCACAAGGACAACTCATCTTAATGTACTCCTGAATTAAATTGTGGCCACGAGGACAACTCATCTTAATGTACTCCGGAGTTAAATTGTGGCCACAAGGACAACACCTCCTAATGTACTCCTGAATTAAATTGTGGGCACGAGGACAACACATCTTAATGTACTCCTGAATTAAATTGTGGCCACAAGGACAACACCTCCTAATGTATACTCCTGAATTAAATTGTGGGCACGAGGACAACACATCTTAATGTACTCCTGAATTAAATTGTGGCCACAAGGACAACACCTCCTAATGTACTCCTGAATTAAATTGTGACCACGAGGAAGTTACACCTCCTAATGTACACCTGAAGTAAATTGTGGCCACGAGGACAACACCTCCTAATGTACTCCTGAATTAAATTTTGGCTACGAGCACAACACCTCTTAATGTATTACTAAACCCCTTGGGCGCAAAATGATCCAATATTTTATCACCTTGATACACGGCTCAAACTATAAAATTTGAGCCTATAGTTTTTGTTTGCTTTGATCAAATTCAAGTGGCAAAACTACGTGTATAATTGTCTATTTCTGGCTCTTCAGTTGTGGGCCGACCCTACATTTTTGGCGTAGTTCTATTCAAATGTAAATACTATTCCAGTTAGAAATTTCAAATGTGTTCCATAGTAAAGAGCACAATGCGATCTAGTAAATAGTGCCTTAATTCTTAGAAGTTCGTCCTTTATTTGTTTCAATATTTTCTGAAAGCTATATTTTACATTTTTATATGACTTTCCAAGAAGATATAAACAAAAAAATCCAATATGATCGATCTAATCAAAATTTTTCAAAATGAGGCACCCTTTACTAGTTCAAGAAATATTTTATTACGTCAACTAATCTATTGAGTCTTATCGTAATAAACCCTGAAAAATGCAGTCTATCTTTTTCTGTTTACAATAACTCATTTTGCTCTATTGTCACGACATTCGGACAAATGTAATCCTGAGTATTCAATTTCCCCACAAATATATACATATATGTGGTTAAGATTTATTTTTGTCTGCAAGATAGACTAAATACAACAGGTGTTCTGAAAATCGACCAAGGATCCAACAAGACCTTAATGTACTGCAGATTATATGCAAAGAGTGGCCGCTGCTCTACATCAGACGCCGGTGGTGCACGCCTCAATATGCTCTGCAGTTAAAATCAGCCAAGCAAAATTCAGCTACTATGGTATTTGAACCCTCAGTAGGCCTATATGATTGTTTTATGAGACAAGTGTAAATCGCCCAGAACCATTGAATGGTCGGGCCCAGCACATATATATGTCGGTTTATTGGAGCTTATCTTCTGTCTATTGAGAAAGTACATATTTCTTCATTTTCTCCGTGGAGTCTTTGTCCTCCACAAATATCATATTACCTTAGTAGTAAGATTTTGAACGCAGATTTTCCTCTAATATCTAAGACGTGCTACTTTAATATTTACAATCACTGGTCTCAGTACTTACATGTTGTTACAGAAGCCCCCATAATAATGTCCTATAGAGCTGGAGAGGCTTTTTATGCACCGGAGATAAAATATAATAAAAGCTTTAGACTCTCCGATCATCTTTCAGGTTTCGTAGTTAAATTGATTGCCATTTTGTTTTCATTACGTTTTATACTAGATCTTAAGCCATCTAGAATTTTTGTTTTCAATGACTCATTGAATATGCTGCAAGCATGTAAATCTGTACATTTTGTTTATGAAATCCTTCCTATTTTGACTGTATTGCTTTATCAAAATATAATCGTCCACTTCGAATGGATACCAAACCATGTTGGTTTAGCCGGAAATGAACAAGTTGATACCCTCAGCGAAACATTATCTCTTCAGCAGATATAAATTTGCCTATCCCAGAAGGAGTTAATTCACTTAAGTTTTATTTTATTCGTTTGTGGCAAAGATATGTTGATTTTTCTATACGAGTAATAATTTAGTCGTATTTTCTGATGTTACATTTTCATCTCGATGTGCTGAAACACTATTCTATAGATACTGCCTGGTCATATTCATGTCAATTCGTACTTCTATCGTTGTGACCTTCATCCCACTGGCTCATGTGATCACTGCCATGTTATTTGGTGGCCTCAAACCCGAACTCATTGGGGAATTAGGTACACTAGCCAGTATAGTCAGAATAATTTTTTCATCTCAAGATTCGATCGACATTAGTTTGTGTTGGAGAGTTACAGATGTCGATCGAATCTTGAGATGAAAAAATTATTCAGACTATACTGGCTGGTACCTAATTCACCAATGGGTTTGGTTTTGAGATCATCAAATATGTTAATAACATTTTTCAGGCTATCGCTAGATTTTAAGTAAAATCTCAAAGATTTGCATAATTTTTAGACACATGCTATTTTTTATTTATATGGTTTCCAAGTCTGTGTTGTTTGAAATTATTCGTGATATTTTTTAATGATATTGCTCATATTTATATCTGAATGCCTTTTAGGGAAACTTAAGATCATCGGCGCCTTCAGTAATGTATCTTATTACGTGTCTATCTAGTCTATCCAGTTTTGGTGCACATCAATCAATTGAATGGAGCCACCACTAAAGCAATATTAAATTCCCTAAGCTTATCAAAGCTTGCCGGTGGAGTATGTACGCATAGATACGGCGGTACACACAAGTAGGCGAACATAATGGCCGCTTATCTAGACATATATGACTGTATAACGCAGTGATAATGCCACATGTAGTAAGAAGAATCGGTACCACATCATGCCACAGAATAGTGTTGACGGCAAGAGTAGTCGATGTTATTCCTACTCGAGAGTTTACAGTCTATTCGGAATATAATACCTTGTGGGATATGGCAATAATTAAATTGTTACTAAAACAGTATAGAATTTCATTGATTTCAAAACTCTGTTTTCAAATTGTGTTTAGGTGGTATATCCACTTTAGTTCATTCCTGTCTCGAAACGCAGGATAATAAATTAATGAAACGTGTAAGATTCTTCTTTCTTTGTTCAATAATCGGATTTCCTCTCAATGAATACTTCAAAATTGTTTCACGAACAGTAAAGCTATTTGTTGTTTGTGTTATTCTGAAGATTTAGCACAACTGTTTTTTCCACGTCCATTGTGCTGAGCATTCTTTGGCATTTCACACGTAACACGACGCGCTTCCAATGTAACATAATCTACAAAGGGTTGTTTACCCAAGTCTGGCATTGTCTATAAGATGTGTTTTCATATTTAAAGTATCCACTTCACTGAGTTCAGTCATCGTGTCAGAGGCCTGTTTGGATAGTGCAAAGCCTTGAAAATTTGAGCGTATAGTTGACATTGAACAACTGGGTCTCATATACCAGTGTGTTTTGACTGCAGTTGCACGGCCCCCAAGCTTTATTACCAATCGAATGTCACTCACGCACCCCAACCCTCATCGAAAACACACACTTACTGAAAAACTCACCAAGGATTTTTAAAAAACCTTTGTTGAAAAAGTTAAAAAATACGAGTTGCAACCTAGTTTTATATGAAGCAGATGATGCTGAATCATCACTTCAAAACTAAAATAACATATTTACTAATCCATATATTAACATGTTCCCCATTGTTGAATTTACAAATAAGAAAAAAGGAAAGATCACCTCCGTACAAAGAGCATTCAAGATCAACAAAACTGCGGTAAATACAGAAATGAATTAAATTATTTATTCACTGCGATCAGGAATTTCTATTTAAAAAACTTTATTGATCGATAACGATATTCAGAGCACAAGGGGTGTCCAGAACCAAAGACAGACTTAAACATCGTCCTCGCCAAAAACATTTCTCTCTATCAATTATGAAATAACAACCCTAAAGACATAAGCGTAAACTGTAACAAATATGTGTATCAGTCGCAGATAACTGGAATATGTCGATACCGGGCACGAATTCACACCCACTTCGTTTCGTAGGCTTCCCTATTTTTAATTTTTTTTTTATATGATCACTGTTACCCATAACGAAATCCGTACTGCTATCGTTTTCTTGAAATCCTCTGTCTCGGGACTGGATGACGTCAAAATATCTATACTTAAACTTATATCGGATTGCTTGTAAAAACCTCTTTGCCACATAATTAATATCATATCATACCAACCTTGTAACAGACCTGTATTAAAACATCGGGATCATAATTGTTTGGAAAGTATAAACCAATATTTGTCTTATATCGCAATCAAAGAAATAACCCACCTCCTTCAATCCAATACACGACCTCACTAATATGAATTTAGATCTAACTTTTCAACAATACCCTTGTAGCATGTCATTATATACAACCCTTATTGCAGCTAAATAAAAACTATTCTATATAACATTTCTATATTTGTAAACTTTATATTATTAGCTGGTGACGCAAGCTCCCAATTTTCTTCCAATGATCATATACATGTTATTAATGTGACGTACTCGTTAAAAGCTCTGTTACAAAATGACTTTACACTTATAAATTTTCTGTCAGCATAAGACAAATTAATCTTCTGTTCTTTAAACCTTATTAAATCTTTTTCCTCAAATCAACCGCCTGTATCGATAAATAAAATTGCAATAGATTCTGTTGATAACTTTAAACTCTTTAGCATAATTTTCAACTATTACCTGGTGGAGGCCAATAATATACATTATATTTGCACTAAAATTTCGGCCAATGTCGGAATAATCAAACATACAAGAAATAGCCTTCATCGGAAAACACTCTTCCTCCTCTATTACTCACTTTATCTGGCATATACTAATCCTCTTTTGAGTGCTCCCACTAGTCAGCCTCTATATTTTCTCTGCAGAAACGCGTTCTTTATTTAATAACCTTCTCACATACACTCCAAAACACTGAACCAATCTTACAAAAACTGAAGGTTTTGACTTTATGTGTAAAATGTAGAGGTATTTCGCATTTTGCTAATCAATATGGATCTACTTCTGTGTCTCTTTCTGACTAGTTTAGAAATGACCTTTGTCAACTCTCTAACATTCTGCCCATTAATCACAAATAAAACATGTAGGAAAAAGAATCCAACAACCCCTAATAACCCTTGTGATCATTAAATCTCTACATGTAAATGAGCGGACCCCTTAAAGCACAGGATGTGTTATATAGTTTACATACAGCAATTAAGGGGTATTTCAAAGGTTTAAATACATTGTAATCAAAAAGAACATAACATGTAAGTTCTCCATTATACACATCTTTATGTCCAGTCGTCATTGTTGCTAGCTGAACTACAGACAGAACAAATGTTATTTGTTAAATATGGAACACCATCAACCGATAATGTTGACATTTTGTCTAGTTCAGCCAAGTACAGTGACCACATTATAAAAAGGAGAAAGAGAATCGAGGGAAGTGTCAAAGTGTTTATTATTAGGTTTTTTTAAGGGTTTCTTCATAATTCCCAAACATTAAATCATAACTTGAAATGCCGATTAATTATTATGAATATTTTTATTGGAAAGTGATCAGCAGACTTTTGCATCTTATATCTCATTTTGCTGGATACTGTGTTAACGAGCCCGAGCAAGTGACCATGAACACAAAATTGCCGAGAAAATTCCATTTTAGTAGAGCTGCCAATATCCTTAGGAGTTATCTCCCCTGGTATATCAAGCTTCTTTGGCATATATATAGTAATGACTGCCTGTATATCGATTTAAACGGATTCAAGGTGGACCATTTCCATAACATGACCCTGACATGAACTAAAACTTTCTATCAGCGTGGACATGAATACTGTATATATGTGACCCGCTCCAGTAAAATAGTCACAAAATGTTGTTTTGAATATTGAGCTAACGACAAGAGGGGCATACCAGCAGAATGTTGATAATTTGGAAAAAATAAACTAAAGCACCGTAGAAATGTTGGTGTTATTTAAGGTAAGGCTGCTATGGACTTTGATGCTTTATCTTTCCAAAACAAATATTGAACTTGAAAGCAAGTTTTCTTAAAAATCTTACTCGGTGCAAAGGTCACCTTTGTCGCATTTAAATAGCTATAACTCGGTCAGCTTTAGAGATATTATAGCATATTTTATATCCTTTTAAAGCCAATTCAAAGCCCCTTTAAACACATTTTCTACGTAGATGTTACGATGTACAAGGGCACCCTCTTATATACAACAAGGATTTTGGATTTTATGCTATGCGGAACCCCATTAACTACTCCAGGCTAAATCTTTCAATCCCCCACACGCCTTCAGAAATTATTAAATCCAAAATACTAAGCTTTCAAAGAAATTTTAGCATGCTCGTTACCATCAACCAGGCGTGTTCTGTTCTTTTTAAGGAAGTACACTTTAGACAAGTTCTTCAAATGCACGATTAAATCCGAAACCCACCGACAACTGAATGATTATAGCTTATAGTTC
>JAVFBX010190713.1:0-13440 GCA_034783855.1 Mopalia kennerleyi | reverse complement strand
CTATAAGTAATCATATTTAAGTCATAAAATTATCCAATTGTATTTCAATGTATGATTTTGTTGTGTTATAAAGTGCACAAAATAAAAAAAAGTACAAGAATATGACGATAAAGACCGAAATAATAAGTATTAAATTTGAGTGGTAAAACTGGGGGGGAAGTGACTCAAAATTTGGGGGGGGGGGTGTATTTGGGGGGGGTGGGGGGGAGAGTCCTGCTTCCGTTTTTTCTGACTTTGAAAGCTTATGACTTGTGATTGGGATCAGCTATAGAGCTGAAACTTTGTATCCTAACTTACTATTTCTCAAATTCCAAGAATATGGCTTAAGATTACTTGTACCTATCCTTTTTCTAATTATATGCACCCAAGGCAGTATAGCTTAAATTAGTTGACGTATCGGTAATCCCTTATTTCGTATATTTTACTAAAGTAGACACTATATTCAGTCGCACTGCTCGCACATGATTTGGGCGTGAGTAAATACAGGCATCCCATGTCACAGATGTAGTATCTACAAGAGGTTGTCTATCGCCACAAGAAAGACATGGTTAATGAAGTCATTTGTGAAGGAATGGCGTCCATCTTTAGTTGGTTCTGAGTGAAAGATGCAGTTCCATCTCGACAATGGATCACCATATGTGGACAGTTAAAACTTTTTCTGAAATTTAAACTACTTAAACAGATATAGCCAGGATATTTCTCCACAGGCATTGTACACACTGGGTGACCAGTTTCCATTGAGATAAGCTTACATGTACAAATTCTACCTAATTTGGTGGAGGGGTGGATAACAATGTTGTTGTTTTTTAGAGACCGGCAATATTCAGCAGATCGATATCAATCCTCCTTAGGGCTAATTCTTCCGTCTTATTAGCATTCATTATGTTTTATCACAGGCACACGCACAATGTTATATTAGGTCACTAATTGAGTATAGGCCTATCCCCGTATATACTCTGTGTAAACTTTTTTCAATTAGCGATAAATCATAACATTGCGTCGTGGGAGGAATTAGCCCTTAATACTTGATGTGGGCCTATATACATTGAGCTGAAGTGACAAGGGAAAGCTTGAGAGCGACTTAACTCGAATCAATCAAAACCCAACTAGTGTTGTGAACGTTGACCTACATGACCACACTGCATGTGTCTTCGAACAGTCGCTACGTGTTTATGTTTTGTTAAACAGCACCTTACCTATTAAATGTGCACGTTGTGGTTCAATAAATATAGCTAATCCAAAAATTTGTATTGACAAATCGGTCACAGGTTTGCGCAAGGTGTTTTGATTCTCCTTAGCAACCAAACAAGCACGTGCTGGATGGCTGCCTCGGTCATTCCGAGCAATCTGGCTCTCGCAGTATACATTGAATAACAACTCGTGTTGGCTGTGTTCTGAGACAGCCAAAAGGAAAGTACAAAATGTCGGAAGAAAATGTCAAAGTTGCTGTCCGAGTACGGCCTTTCATATCCTTTTATAAGTTTGTTTTAAGGTTTTGTTTTGTTTCTGTCGAGTATGTGATGCCGGATGGTAGATGGGACGCGATGTTAGAATAATCGCTAAAATAATGCCAAATGTAGCCTACCTATTCGGTTCGACAGATTTGTTTGTCGTTTTGGTATTTAATGGTTGATCATGATGTGCAGTAATATGAGACGCATTCATACATTAAATACCGAATTGTTTGCTAGCAGGACCTGTTCTCATAGTAAAATAGCAGTTGTTGTTGGGTGCTCGGTAGACTGGTACAGCTTTCCGAGTCGGACGGTGAGTTGAGGAGCTCGTCGGTGACGATGGCTCCTGCTGGCCGGGAGCGGATGGCGCAGAATACGAGAGCCGACGCTTTGGGTAACCCTTATCTACAATTTTTTGGCGTCTCTGGTTAATTAATAAACGCAAGATTAAAAACACATAGGGCCTAATTTATATCATCAAGTTCTGATTTTTGATACCGTAATTGATATAAATAATAAGCTTAAACATAATATATGGCCAGTGTTTTTTTTGTAAAACACTAAGTTAGCCTAAGCCTAACACTTTACTTGGTGTTACAGTTCACAATCCATGATTGGTATAGTTTTAAATGTTTTAAAAGATTTAATTTAAAATATTTAGAAATGAATAATTAGTGCAGAAAATCATAACCATTGAAAATTTAATAATTCTAACCTTTTTCTTTAGTTACATGTAGTCAGGAAGATTTTTTTATTACATTTTTGCCATACTCAACTGTTTGAAAATGTGAATGCAGAGAATATCTCATATTTTTTTTTTAATTTCTTTTAAAATTGAATACAGTGGTGAAAGAGCAATCTAAATGACCTGTTGTGAGAATAGGCTTATCCCTATTTGGATGCTTCTTGTGCTGAAGGGCATTGGTTTTTGATTGATTCATGCCTAATGTTATGCTTAAGCTTTTTTCACTTAGGTTCCTACTGTAAGCTTATAATCAATGGTAAATATAGCAACACTAACAAACACATAGCATTTGAAGTGTTTTGCTCTTTTGACGAAATTGTGAAACTGATGTTTCTCCACTCCAATACTTAGTAGGCCTAAAAAGTGCATGATGATGCTCATAACATAGCTGGAGTGCCAATACCTACCATTTATTATAACATTTGCTATCAGTATTTGTAAAGATCTGATGTTGGGTCAACTTTGCATACTTTTGCATACGTAATCAAGCTGTGTTCTTATTTTTGTGCTGATATGAAGAAGCATGCAGTTGAGGATGAGAATTGTTTTGTATTTACATTTCTATGTTTAGTTTTTCTCCATAGGAAATGCCGTCTGATTTCAGGCTGTCCAACTCTTTATTTGGTTGTATGTACTGAAACATACTGAGTGCTACACATCTGCATCTATAGAAATGCAAACATTCCTCACAGTATGTTATTCTGTATCAGAATCCACATCAGTGTTCATACAAATGTGGAGAAATCTTAATGTTTGCACATATTAGCCCCTTAACTAATTGCACAACAGGCGTGAGAGAGAGCGCAATGCCAAGCTGATCATTGAGATGAATGGAGGGACCACCATCATCACAGACCCCAATTCCAATGAGGAACCAAAGAAGTTCAGTTTTGATTACAGTTACTGGTCCCACGACGGATCCAAAGAGAATCCTGATGGATATTATGGAGCAGACACAAAACATCCAAATGGAAAGAAGTTCTGTGATCAGGTACCCATTAATTTGATGACATGTTAAAATATATGTAGCATATGCCCAATCATTAAAACTCCACTGGTTTAGTCCGACTCCCTAGAGAAGGCATAAGCTTACACATTTTTTTTTTCCTTTGTGACAAAAATATATCAAGATAGCAGTATTTACTTCGGAGGAAATTTGGATTTTTCTGTTGATTAAATCATTAATAGTGGATTAGAGATAGACCTTCATTAGGATGTGATGTCATCTAATAGTGGATTAGAGATAGACCTTCATTAGGATGTGATGTCATCTAATAGTGGATTAATTTTATTGGTGTGTAAAGCAACTAGTTACTATGTTCCTCGATAAAGCAATGCAAATGTTCTTAACAGTTCTAAAGCTTTTGTTTATCCTTGCTGCCAGTGACATCAATATATTTCCATTGTTACCTTTTTGTTTTGTCATCAGAAAACTGTGTTCAATGATCTTGGAAAGGGAGTTTTAAAAAATGCCTGGGCAGGTTATAACTCCACTTTATTTGCCTATGGTCAAACAGGCTCCGGGAAGAGTTGGTCTATTGTGGGATATGGAATCAACAAAGGTTGGTGAAACATTTAAGTTTAAAAATCTGTTTAAATGTAACCCCATAATACAGCTTTATATAGTAGGAATACAATTTAACCTCCTTATAGACGGTAGATACATTTTAATTGGGGAGTAAGAAAAGTTTACCTGCCTCCCCCCATAGGTAGATATAGATATATAAGTGATTTACTGTCTGAATCTAAGCCTGTTTCTTACCCAGTTAACATTTATGCTGTGTTTGTCTAGGTGTTGTACCCCAATTCTGTGAGGAAATGTTTGTTGGGGTTGATGAGAAAAAGGCAGCAGGAGAAGGCATAGAGTTTGAGGTAATTATACACCGAATATTAGGGAGATCCCACTAGTACTAGTAGTGGTAGAAATCCTTAACATGTGTAAAAGAGTGACCCTACTATGATTTTGATTTTGATTCTCTATTAACAACTGGATTTTAGTAAAGCAGTTTACAGTTTTTTTCGTGATTTTCATACTTGAGCCCATAGGTATACTGGTGCACCCAGATTTTTAGCATGTGCATCCAATATTAAAATATGGATCAATGCTGTGTACCCAAAATATTATACCAATGCAATTGTTTTTGCTACTGTTGAAGTTATCAAAGTTACAATTGAGTATCGAATCATCGTCTGAAATTTTAACGGGGAGTGAGTTTGAGTTTGTCATGAGGCAAACATTTCTATTAGAGTACATAATTCGTCATATACTTGCTTGATACTAATCATATAAAAATGGCACACAATACATTAGGTGTGCACTTAATTCAAAATTGTGGGTGCACCCAATTTTCTTCTTCAAACTATAGCAGGACTGTGGCATAGTGGTTAGTGAGCGTGCATTCTAATGCCTGCTTTGATTTACCGTTCACAGGATCGAGTCCGTCTGTGGACCCTCAGGTATATGAGTGAATCACAAGATGTGGCTCCGGCAATCGTGTCGGTGGTTTTTACGAGGTTTTCTCTCGGTTTTCCACCATACTAGGGCAAGGAACCGACAGTTAGAAGTGGACAATCAATAGTCATATAAATGAAATACCCTTGAGTACGACGTTAAACCCCAATCAAACAAACAAACAAACAATCAAATTATAGCTCCATTTATGATGATTTACCTTTTTTTTATTCCAGGTAACTTTCAGTATGTTAGAAATCTATAATGAACAGGTCCGAGATTTACTTAACTCAAAACCTAAACAAAGAGGTGGATTAAAAATAAGACAGCATCCTAAGCGGGGATTCTATGGTGAGTTGGTTATGTGTTCAACCAATTTTGCTTTTCTTTCATCCCAATTGTTTTGTACACATAGTATATAGCTCCTCAAAACTAAATTATCATAGACTGTGTCTACCTACCAATTCATATTTGATGCCCTTCTCATGGATTTGAGTAAACCACTGGACGAATAGGTATATGAGTCAAAATCATTGGGGTGGGGTAAGAGAGTGGTGGCAAGGTTTCTTCCAAATTGTCCATCGTATTTAAGCAGGGAAGAATATAAAATGGAAAATCCATAGTCCTATAAGTGAAGTACCCTTGAGTGTGATGTTAAGATCCCAATCAAACAACCAAACAAGCTTACATGTTGTTTAACACTATACCATATCATGTATTTTAATACATTTGTTTTTCCTCTCACTTGTCAGCTGATGGTCTGAGTGTTTCTCCTGTAGACAGTTATGCTCAAATAGAGCAAAAAATGGATGAAGGAACAACATGCAGAACTGTGGCTGCGACAAACATGAACGCCACCAGCAGGTACTTATATATCGATTATTGTTTGTCCTATTACAAATAAACATGATTAATTCTGACCTAGACAAATGAAGAGAAAAAAACACAACTACATGTAAAACATGTGAACAAAGTAATTGGTATATTGGAAAAGTATATAATAAATATGGGGTTTTCTCTGGATGATTGCGAATTTGGAGATCGAGAGACCGTCTTATGTGTAATCAACTGATAACTGTTAACAGTCATGTTTTGTAGAAAGTGCTTCTATATTTTATGAGAACAAATCTGTCATTTACTTTGGCTTTGAGATTATGAGTTATTAGTTTAAGAAAAAGCTGGATGTGCTCAGGGAACGTTCACACTGTGCCAATGTTCTACTTCTTTCTAATCACCAGAGTAATTGCCACTCTATAAATAAATACTGCACACATTATATTATTTGAACCCATATTGGAACGAATAGAACCAAGTTTACCATCTAGCTACATCTAGTCAATATTTATACTTTATAAATGGAATCTGATGCTAAGTACATTATAGCTGGGTTTATTGGGTTTGGAAATGAGCTCAGGGAGTTGGCTGTAGATTTAGTAAACAACTCCATGGCAATACCGCCAACATTGTCATCATTCTACCAAGTATTGTAGGGATGCTAAATCTATAAATATTGATTGGCGATTATCAGGTATTAACATGGGAACTAAGTTATGTGTTATAGGCCCATCAAATGTTCTTTGACAGAAGACACATAATAACTGGTGTTATGTAATCACCAACGATCTAGTACATGTGCCTTTAACAGTACAGTCTGTATCCTGCAGACTCACTTAGTGTTGCTAGTTCATTATCAAGGATCAATATGTGAATGATCTCCATCACATTACTGATCACCCTGAAGGAAGAGCAGATAATCAGGCATCACATGTTCTGGGAACAAAACAATTATGAATGGTAGAATATTTAATCAGTACATTTGAACCTTTTTCTTGAACTTGCAAGACATGGTCACTGACAGATAAGTTAAATCAGCAAATTCTGATTGCAGATTTTTAGGCAGTAGTAATAAAGTTTGTATCTAAATTAAAGCAATGCAGTTGAAATAAAAAATTAATTTGTTAGTTAACTTGCCACTTTGCCACAGAGACCAAAGATCCCTGTTATGATAGGTATCCATGCAACGAGGGTCAGCGAGAATCTATAAAGGCTTCAATAAAGTCATTGAAGTCACTAATCAATGCAAAAACTCACATTTTAAACTGAATAAAGGCGTGGTGAAATCAGCTCAATTGTTGCCACTTCATGTTTTGTTACTTCTATTAAAACCGATCCTGAGCCAGAGATTTGGAGGTGAATTCACAAAAAGCTTGTAGTTTAATAAATTAACCTTACATCCAGGTATGTATTTATGCTTTTCTGAGAAAAAAACTGTGTCACTTTAAGTAAAACAATAAATAACTAAATAGCTTGTAAATAGTGTTTAGACTCAAGTTACAAATGTAACAGACTATGAACAGCCTAAATTCTAAAAAATTAGGGATTCATCAAATAAAGTCTTAATGCTTACGGCAATTTAACTGTATTTAATGAGTAAAATGCTTTAGGTATCAAAGTTTTATGGAAAAATTAATGGTTATTTTTGTGTTGACCAGTCGTGCCCACACCATTGTTGGAATCACGTTTGTACAGAAAAGTAAGAATGCTGCTGGAGAAGAAATGGCTAAAACAGCTATCATAAACCTTGTCGACTTGGCAGGAAGGTAATAACACTATATTTGTCAGGATGATATCCCCTTTCTCAATGCTAATGGAGTGGCTCAAATGGACTTCATATATCTGTACTTATATTGTCCTTAAACTGATGCTATCTGAATAAATGCCAAGTCTTCTGGTTTTTGTTTACCAGCTTCTGAAATCCCTCATAATTTGGGCAGATTATTCTCCTTAGTGTCTATAGCACATGTACTGACCATGGAAGACCCGTGTGGAAACCTACTAACCTCGACGAGAACTGATCTGTTCACAATTATACATTCCCTTCAACAATTTTGTACTGTAAACACATGTGTAACAGACACTTAGGAGAATAATCCACCCGAAGGATGTACAGCATTGCAACTTTCACTCTGATTTTGGAAATTGTTTAAAACATTCAAATATTAGCTCAATGCAAGTTTACTACTTATCAATATATGACACAGCAATCTATGTTTCCCACTCTGCATAAAAGCGCTTTTATAATTTGTCCTTATTAAATTTGAAAAGTTTGTATATCAGTTTGAACACCTTATGTTTTGGCCAATGGCTAGACAATAATATTTTAGAGCTTAGATATAAAGAGAAAACAGTAGATTGTGTGTTTAAAAGCATCATCCCAGTGATATCCCAGGCTGTAGTACTGAGTTATGTGTGGATGTTTTCAGCGAACGAGCGGACTCCACAGGTGCCACAGGTGACCGACTTAAAGAAGGGGCAGCCATCAACCAATCACTGTCGTGTCTGGGGAACTGTATAGCTGCTCTCGCTGATCAGAGTTCAGGGAAAAAAGTCAGAGGTAATTATTATAATGCTTACAGGAAATCTATGTCTTGCTTTGAAATGTGTTAACAGCCAGATTGAATTTCTTTTTCTTGTTTTTCTTTTTCCTGTTAATAGTTAACTGCCTCCTTTAAGGCTTTAACGTTGAAAGTTACATGCTATATTTAAAAACTTGTTCTTTAAAGTTTGTTTATTCATTGTGTATTGTTTATTGTGGTTTTTGGCAACTTTTTATCTGTTTTTAATCTTGAATTGTAGAGAATTGCTTACATGTGAGGTTGTCTATACTTTGTTTGTTAACAGTAATATACAGTGTTATGCTGTAATTAATATTAAACATTCCTGATGTTGCAGTTCCATTTAGAGATTCAGTCCTTACAAAACTTTTGAAGAATGCCTTGGGAGGAAATAGCAAAACTATTATGGTAAGTTAAATATATGGAAAAGTATTAGATGTTTCTATGTGTCATTTCAGTTCCTTTGATCTTTATGAAAGTTTTCTTACATATATTTTTCTCTGATAAAGCCAAATTTCGGACTGGGATATAATTATTTCTTCATGCAGTATATTCCTATGTCTTATGACATAGTCATTTTGTATCATACCATTTTACTGCTAAACTAAAGAAGCCTTATTGAAATCTTAGACATTGGTTTCTGAGTGTGTGTGTCTTTATTTCTTATTCTTTTGAATTGATTTCATTATTTATGATGTGTTATTTTTCATTTCAGATTGCAGCTATTAGTCCAGCTGACATCAATTTTGACGAATCTCTTTCCACGCTTAGATATGGTATGTTTTCTCTGGATATGCATGGTGTTAAGTTCTGAAATAAGAAGCATGAGTATTATTAAGTGACTAGTTTTCTGGGGATGTTGACCATGTACCAGCACAAGATGAAATATCTCATTGTTGATGTGAAACAAGACATGGTCTCCTCCACTGAATTTAATATGACTGAATGACCTGTCAGTCAATTCAGAACACAACTGTACAAAATGAGATATATAGAGAAAATCAGATGGAAGTTTCTTTCTAATTGCCTGCATCTAAACAGATATGTTTTGTAAAATGTAATTTTTTCAAGTTAGTTAGTGAAGCCTGTAATAGAAAGCCTAATATCCTGCATGTTAATGCTGTTTGTATCCTAACTGTATCATTAGTTTAATCCCAAAAAGAGGCATGCACATTTGCCTTTCTCTACTTGCCTTTCATCTTTATAAATTTGTATATGTTTAAAGAAATTATGCAATGATTGTTTGTTCAGCGGACCGAGCTAAACAGATCAAAACGACAGCCACCGTGAATGAGGATCCAACAGCGGCCCTCATCCGAGAGCTTCAGGAGGAGAATGAGAAGTTAAAGAAGATGTTAGAGTCTGGGGACATGACTGTGATTAAAGGGGAGGATGAGGAAGACGATGACATGTCAGAGGAAGGTCAGTACAGTCATATTCATTATACAGTGGGGAGATAATCTATGAATTCCTTGTAGAATACTGTTTTATATCCAATGATCGTTATAAAGTGGTTACCTTAACACCAAACTGAATTCAAAGGCAATAAGTTAGGTGTTTATGCATAGGATCCATTTTGTATCCTATCTAAAGCTGTAGGGCCCGTAGCCATGGCTTAGTGGTTATTGAGTGCGCTTACTAATCCTACTTCGATGTACTGTTCACAGGATCGAGTCCGTCTGTTGACCCTCATGTATATGAGTAAATCACACAATGTGGCTCCAGCAATAGCGTGGGTAGTAAGTTTTTACGACATTTCATCCCAGTTTTCCACCAAAATATGTTATTTCCTTTTATTTATTGCATTTTCTGTTCCATTATGTGGTGAATGCAATAGACTTTATGTTTATGTATTTATTTATGCTTTTTGGTTTAACAATTTTTTATTGTTGATCAACTTTTACAATAAGATTTCTTTCAATGATGTGTGTTTAATTGCAGAGCGTGCCAAATTAAAATCCGAACTGAGTGATGAATATGAGAGTTTATTGGCCAAAAATCAACTAGAAATGGAGGAAATGAAGAAGAATTTTGAGGAGAAGTTAGCTGCTGCCAGGAATTCGGAACAAGCAGTAAGTCTTTGTCAACGCAATTTGTGTTGAAGCTCAACACAATAATTTAAAATATTTATTATTTCTAACAACTATTATATATTTGGCAAAACATTGGTACAATAACTTCTGCTATTTCTAGTTTTAGAACGGATGTATAAGACTTTAAAGCAAATTTTAATTTAGAAGTGTAAATGTGAAGTCATCATACTTTCATCATACTGTTATTGTCCTCTACTTCACCATCAAGTTCAAAGATCTCAAACTTAAAACTTAAAAGCCTCTTTGTTTAAAATCCTTTTCTGATTACTGTTCTGATGAATGTGTGTTTGACCCTTAGGTAGAGAGTCACCCATCACACAGTGAGCTCACCCACAAACAGAAGTCTGTTCCACATATCTATAATCTCAACATGGACCCCATGCTAACTGGACGTATTGTTCACTTTGTTGACACTCCTGTTGTAACTATTGGTAACCCTAAAGGCACTAGTCCAGGAGACATCACTCTTTTAGGACCAAGGTGAAAATCATTTTATTACAATATTTGTTAAAAGCCCCACTACAAGGATGTTGATGATCATACTGTAGTTTCACTTGTGATGGTATCACACAGTTCATCCATCACGTTTTGCCTTGCTCCTGACATTGTAACAGTGTTACTGTGGTCTACGTTTTGTGTCCAGAGAATGTAGCAGTATCACTATAACTTTCTTGTGAATTTCTTCTGGTGCTCGATCACAATTTGTCTGGTTATTTGTTAAAAAATATGTCCTAGAGAAGGAATAATAAGTCATTACAACAAATAGTGCTGTTGTCAAATGCTTTAATATTAACCATTCGAATGGCATTCCTGGTAAAGTTCAGGTCTCAAAGCAATCTTAGCTTAAGTTGAACATAACTGTAAGCACAATGTCTTCAGTGCTGGTCATAATGGTAATTACGTTTGGCTAAGATTGCTTTGTAAAACAGGCTGGATCCCTGATTCTGAAGGGACTGATTAGGCACTGACAATTGTTGAACAAGTTTGCATTTCAGTTTTGCAATTATATAAAAAGCATTTTGTAAAAATTGTTGTGTAACCACTGCAGAGTTTTCATGTTTCAACTGTTTTGACGCAACTGGTCAAATCAACCAGAAATATTTTTTCAATTTTCTTGCAATCAATGTAGCCTACATATACAGTCTATAGTTAGGAAGTATCTTCATCTACAATGGAATAGTTGAATTTGACTCCTCTGACAGTAAGGCGGCCTTGATTGCTGTGGACCTTAATTAAACGATTTAGTTCCAGGGGTTTGCCAAAACTGAGGAAACTAAGAATTTGTTTGTGTATGTTATTCAGTATATCAGATTGCCATGCTATTATAAGTGTGGAGAATGGAGGTTATATGCTGGAGGCTGGGGGTCCCAATGTCCGTCTTCTTAAAAATGGAAAAACTGTCACAAGCAAAACAGAGCTCCATCATAACGACAGGTAAGGAAATTAAAAGACTTTAAAGCAAGAAAAAAATGATTTATTTAACAGGTACTGTTGGTGCTTTGCATTAAACATCATCATCTGACTCCATTGTTTATATAGCTTAAAGCGAGGCTGAAACTGCACTGTTACAAAAAATAAACATTAAATTAGGCATTTTATTGTCTGACCTGTGTAATAAGAGGATCCCACACAACTTGATTCTAAGATGAGTATTCTCATTCAAGAGATGGAAAAATCATCCCTTGATGATTTTTCCATCCCGAGAGAAACAGATAATTTTTCAAACAAGGGGTCATCACCCTGCTATCACGCTCAAGCTGCTCGGCTTAAAAAGTTAGTTCCGGCGCAAATTTTGAATGGTTCTCATCCCACATATAGGTATGATGGATGAAGTTTCTCACAATGTGTTACCATACGGGTTTGGCAGAGGAATATATGGGAATTACGATTATCCTGCTGTAGCGATGTGAGTGAAGTACGGGGTAAAAGCCCCAAGTAACCTTGTTATGTTTCTATCTGGTATCATATGTTTTTTTTATTTGTACTTATATGTTTTTGTAGGTTGTTATTTGGAACGACTCAGTACTTTGTGTACATCAACCCCAGAGAGAAGGAGCTCCTGAAGAAAGACTTTCCTGAAGTCACATTTGAAATGGCCCAGGAAGAGATAGCCAGGAAATCTGGATTTGATATGAGCTCTGAAAACAAATCTAAAGGTATTGTGTATATCATAGTTTATTACAAGCTAAACCAATAGTTCATCTTGTTATAGGTATAATTATATAGTATGATTATATGATTGTTTACCTCCACTAGGATAGTGGGGCCAACACATCTAACCGTCTCAGTGACATCTGTAAGGTCCACGAGGAAAATGACTAAAGTCACTGTAAATCTATTTTGAGACAATTTGAACTTTCAACAATCTATTATTGAAGTTGTCTGAAACATATTCAACATTTAACAATTTTTGAACTGTGTTAAGTTTCTATGTGACAAGTAGGAAGATTGTATATTTTGTGACCAAATGGAGACTATATAACTCTGTACTCATAAAGACAAATCATGACTGTTGCCAGATCATGGGACAGAAAGTGTGCATTCTGCTTGTTGGAAGAAATGGAGTATGACCATATTTTTTTCATCTAGAAATCAGATTGCTGATAAAACCAAGCTGGGTCGTTTTGAGCTTTTTATACCAAATTTAACAAATCGAGATTGCTTTGCATTTCTGTTGTATTGATGCTCTGTGTGATTTCCTAATGAAGTCTCATTTTTGGTACAATATTTTGTTTTATTGCTATTTATTGTTTCTCGTTTTGTGTTTTGTAGAGGATGAGTTACTGAAGGATGACATGTTAGAACTAATCCCAGCTATTGAAGAAGCCAACTCTATCAGTGAAGAACTGGACAAAAAGATGAAGTTTGAACTCATGGTTGTCTCCCCTGAAGCCAGGGGTGAATTACAAGGAAGAACAGAGGTAGATACAGTTCAGTGTTTCTTAAGCTGTTTTTAGTATTTAATAAGGCAAATTAAGCAATATGCTGCCCAGTTAGCTTCCCAAAGATTTAATTGTACTCACCCTCAGCTAAAAATAATAATATAGAAATACCATGTGCAAAAATATATATAAAAAAAGACATTAACAATTGTGAGTAACTTGAAGAGTATTGTGTCATTATTAGTCAGTCTTTGAATTAATCCTTGACATCAGTAAAGGTGGTGCTTATGAATCTCAGTGAGGTGCTATTTTGGGAGTGGTGCTTAGCAATCTCAGTGAGGTGCTATTTTGGGACTGGTGCTTATGAATCTCAGTGAGGTGCTATTGTGGGACTGGTGCTTATGAATCTCAGTGAGGTG
>JAVFBX010190702.1:0-13443 GCA_034783855.1 Mopalia kennerleyi | reverse complement strand
AGCTACCAATTATTCAAACACTACAGAGTTTATTAGATTCATACCAGGTTTAGGGGCTACCAACTATTCAAACAATAAAAAGTTTACATATATTGGTTTCATACCACTTGTAAATGGTATACACTATTCAAACAATAACGAATTTATTAGATTCATACCACGTGTAGAAGCTACCAACTATTCAAACAATAAAAAGTTTACATCTATTCCATTTACACACAAAAAAAATAGAGAGAAAAAGGCTCAATATTGTTATGTTTGTTTGCAGCTGTTTGTCCAACACGTGTGTATGGGTATCTATGCTGTCGGGAAAGTGTTGGAAAAGGATTTCAGTTCTGGGTTAGGGTTATCATGAAACCTAACCTTAACTCTGAACCTAAAATCATCATGCGTGACACTATACCTAAAATCTTACTTAAAATGACGTGATAACTTAACCAAGAATTGGAAAACTCAGCATTCCTTAAATATACTCTGTTGTGTGCGTACATGATCTGAGACGTCGAAGGATAGTTGCCATTATGGCCCGCTTGTTTATTTCAATCAATTGTTTACTACAGCCTGCGTTGTGAGAAAATTCTAAGTTTTCATTATGTTTTGAGTTCGGCTAGAACGTAAGCATATACTAAATTTGCGTATTTTAAAGCTGTATAAAGCGCTCAATTAAACTTAGTGTTGGGAATTGTGTGTATACGGCGGTAAAACGGCTTCCGGTGAATATATGTACGATTATGGTGCTTATTCATACGTCTATCACAAACGAGCGTAGTGATATTATCACAGTATTATCACGAGATTTAGCCCATTGAGATTGTTACAGATTAATGTGTCAACTTTAGGATACGACGTTATAATTAGTAGTGCCTCGTTGAATAAGAACTATGGGGCCAGTTGTTGAGGCGAGTTCACCTGTAATGTTGAATAATCATGACAGGCCTACATATCCTGGATTAAGGATTAAGTCTTCTAAGACTTCTATTGAACAGGTCAAGGGTTTGGATAAAGTTTCCTTGCAGTTTAGGGTTATGGCTAGTGTTCGGGAATCGATCCGACCCAAACGATCGACCAAATGACGTCATCGACCACAAACGATGACAAGGCAATATATGGGGCGAGACGAAAAACATAGACGACAAAACAAACCGAGTAAGTGTTGCCCCATACATGTAGCTACGATGGTAGGCCTACCAGGGCAACACAAACAGCTCTCTGTCACACATACTTATTCATCGATGAGTAACTGTTGTTATGTATAAGTCTACACACATTAAGAGATAGTTAATGGATACATACCAAAATTCAGAGTTTTACACAGATGAGGGTTTCGTCGATCCCTTGGATGATCCAAACGCAAATCTAGTGTATGGGTACTCGGTAGACCGTCTAATTCCAACAACGTGTGTGTGTGCAGTTAGTATGAGAGATAGAAAATCTGTGTTGGTCAGACTGTGAGATAAACCTCAGAACTGCTTCACGTGAGAACACTGCAAGATGTGTCTGTTTAAACGTGGAGCCAAGACAGTCATCGCGGTATCTTCAACATCTGCTACTGTTCAAGTCTGGTTGTCATGGTAACACGCGAGAGCACTAGGGGAACCTGGGAGAGTAACCACAGCCAAAATCACACTCCGCTGCAGCATGGCCGCGTTCCCCGGCGGAACTGAGAAAATCGCACGTTCAAGTACATCATAACATGACCACAGGAATCGTAGGCCTTGCTTTAAATATATGTATAATTTACATACATGCCTGTCGTGTTTGCAATGTTTATTGTCATCATTGGTTCGGACAGAAACTGGAAAAACACACAGAGAAAATAAATAAAAATTGTATTAATAAAGAAGCTAATTGATGTTTCAGTAGATGCAGAGTTCTGTATCTCAGATCGTCTATCATGACGTGTAGCCTTCTCTAGAGGTACAGAGTTTAAGCTCTCCTGACCGTGTAATTTTAAAATTGTACAATTACCGACTTTAATGTGTTCAAATAAACTGCTGTCCAATATATTTTGTAAGCTGAACGCTGTGATTCATTTGTATGTCGATTGTAGCCCTAAATAGACTAGTAGCCGCGTTTAAAAAGGTGGAACAACACGGTCCAATTGCATGTTGTCACGCCGCCATAGTCCCAGCATGGCCTATAACTACGACTAAACAACAACAGTCTCAAAAAGGTACTATACATGTAGCTGTTATTGTGACGCAAACAAGAATCCACAGTCCCACTAATTGATCATGTAGCTGTTATTGTGACGCAAACAAGAATCCACAGTCCCACTAATTGATCATTTCACCAGACTAGTGAGTGAATTTATGTTTGTTTGATTGGTCAATGGTTCATGTATTTCACTAATAGGATGACTTTGACCAGTCTTAACATGGTGAAAAGATAGTATAACCCTAGTCAAAATAAGTCAAAGCGTACATAGAGCTACCACATGAATCTAAGGTCCACTTCGGGATTTAAACTTGGGCAGTACATTAATAGACGATCAGCAGTCCAATACGCTATCCACTCCTTCAATTAAATACATGTACACATTGACAAACGACAAGGCAGTCTAGTTAATTTGAATCTACTATATAAAGGTATGTCAGGATAACAACGAAAAGACGGAGCGTCTGTAAATTAAAACCCTGATTGGTCGAAAACTTGTCCAATAAAGAATCAATAATGACGCTTTCTTTCTCCTGTTCTTTTGGTGTCTCATTAGAGAGGCTATTTTTCTCAGAGGCCAGAAACGATGCATTGGAAAAATTTCCATGATTATCAGAGACTTGAGACATCGAGCCTTGAGCCAAGATGGCCACCACTAATTCTGAAGTCAGGTCAAAGGTCAACCCAAATCGTGATTTCATCTAAATGGATTGAATTTCTGTATGTTTATCTGATCTAGTTTTAGGCCAAACCAAACCTAACAGCCAAAACAGTTATCCAGTGAAGCCAGACATTATCTTAATTTGCTGATCATTTTTGGGGAATTGAAGGAGGAGCATCAATGTCTTGTTAAATTAGAAACAGCAAATAGCCGCACTATAAAAACTATCATAAAGGCACAAAAGTGTGTTTCAGTATTTACAAAAAAATTTTTACTTCTGTGCTGGAAACACAAAAAATGATGAATTAGAAACAGCAAATAGCAGCACTATAAAAAAAAATAATTTTACTTCTGTGCTGGAAACACAAAAAATGATTAGAAATAGTCCGAGTCAAAGGTCAAGAAATTATCCTTGACCAAGATGGTTGCTTATTATTTAGGGATTAGATCAACAGTCAAGACAAAAAACTGTGACTTCAACAAAGGTGTTGGAATTCCACTCATTTATATGATCCTGTTTTACACCATACCAAATCTAGCAGTTACCCGATGAAGGAAATTGAATGTTGATGTAAAAAGACAAAGGGTATGCTTGCTTGTGCTGTAATCTTTACCAGCATAACCTTACATTCAGTCCTCTATAACATTTGTATTTGTCACTGCTTTGCTGGTTCTTTATAAACATAAATGTGCATTTATGAAAAATAAAGCAAAATTGCTTCATAATAAAAACTTGGACTGACAAAATTTGTTCAAATCAGTAGCAAGATGCAAATTTAGACAAACACTGCAAACATTTTGGGAAACCGTTAGATCGGTTTTCTGAAAAAAAAAACGTTTGCTTTTACCCTGTTTCGTTCATTCTCCCCAACAGTACAGGCCTGGGTGTGTTTAAGCAACCTTGTGTTGTTCAATAGTCATCTGAGGGCAACAAAGCACAGGAATGTTCCACAAACTCCCTGATGAAGTCAGACAGACCACTGCTATTTTGGGACCAAACAATAATAAAAGACGAAAACTAAAACTGTTAGTTCATGGGATCAAGTGTATCTGTTGACCATCAAGTATATGAGTTAGTCAGAAGAGCTGCCCCTGGCAATCGCAGGGATTGTTTTTAAGAGGTTTCCTCTCGGTTTACAGTGACAAATTTGGCAAGGAACCGTGTGAAGTGGACAGTCCATCACCATATAGTGAAATACGCTCGACGTTAAACCCCAATAAAACAAATAAATAATAAATTTGATTGAAACCAAGAATGAAACTGGTAGTCATGCCTCATCAGGATAACATCGTCTACAAAACTGAGTTCTGATTGGTTCAAAATGTGTCCAATAATAAAGGATCAATAATGTCCTGCCCTTCCCCTTTTCTTCGGTTCCTCATTAGACAGAATATTTTTGCCTGGGCCGGTGGCAAAACACTCCAGAAATTTCCATAATAATCCCAGACTATCATCAGACACAATCTTAAGCCAAGACGGCAGACTGTAAAGCAAAGGTCAAAGGTGAACAGATTTCCTGAACCATGACCAATAACCCAGCAATTTATGAAGAAAATCAATCTGTTGGTTTGTTTTATTTGGGTTCATTAGAGCTGCACAAAAAAGAACAATCAAAAGATGCCAAAAATAAATATGAATCAGCAGATCAGAGAGAACCAGGAAACTCTCTCCCAATCACCACCTTAACAAAATAATGTTTGTTTGTTTGATTGGGGTTTAACATCATACTCAAGGGTATTTCACTATTTCACGGATTCACACTGTTTCTTGACTTATTACAGGGGAAAACCTAGCTGAACATCGTAAAAACCACCCCAGCCATTGCTGGAGCCACATCATGTGACTCACTCCTGATGGTTGACGAACTCGATCTCATGAGATTGGAGTAGGATAAGGAAGCGCAGACGCTACCAGTAAGCCACGGCCTCGGGCCAACAAAATAGTGTGCCAGCCCAATGGGTGAAGGACACCAGCTTCAAAAGTCATCAAGAAAACTCATGTATGATGACAAGACCGCAGACGTCAAATGGAGCTATTCTGGTACAACATTGTGTTTGTTCAATAAAACTTCAATTGAGGTTTTGTGTCCTACTTAAGGGCTACCATTCATCTAATTGCATACCAGCACACTGGGTTAAGGCTGATTGAGTGAATGGGGTTTATCGCCCTACTTAAGGATATTTCACTCATCTTATGGCATACCAGCACACTGGGTTATGGCTGATTGATTGATTGGGGTTTATCGCCCACTTTATAAGGATATTTCACTCATCTAATGGTCTACTAGCACACTTGGTTAAGGCTGATTGATTGACTGATTGATTGGTGTTTTACACCATGCTTAAGAGTATTTCACTTAAGTGACGCAGGTGTACTTCAACAACAGTTGGCACAACCAAAATGTATAGTGTTTTCATAATGTTCACAAGTTAATCTTCCACTAGTCTAAGTGCTGAATAAAGACACCATTACTACTCTTCAAAACAAACTGCCCTTAGCCAGAGGACCAATGGGCTAGGAAGAGCATCCTTAATGTCACTGGCAGCACACAATGACAAGACAAGACAGGACAATTACAAGGCAAGACAATTACAAGATAGGACATGAGAAAGACAGGATAGGACAATTACAAGACATGACAGGACAATTACAAGACATGACAGGACAATTACAAGATAGGATAGGACAATTACAAGACATGACAGGACAATTACAAGACAGGACAAGGACAAAGATAAGACAGGACAATGACAGGACAGGACAAAGACAAGACAGGACAATTACAAGACAAGACAATTGTAAGACAGGCTAGGATAATTACAAGATAGGACAGGATAATTACAAGACAAGACAGGACAATTGCAAGACAGGACAGGACAATTGCAAGATAGGACAGAACAATTGCAAGATACAACACAAAGATATCCACAACATATCAGCATTGTGTTGCCCTTTAAATCTTAGAGCACCAGGTGAAGAGAAAGATTTCGCCAAACTACCTTCACCTCTTATTACATGCTCACAAAAGATCGACTGATTGATTGATTGGTGTGTGTGCCCTTGCACAGGAAGCTCTACCATTTGATGGAAAAGACTCCAAGTGTACATAGATGTACATGTAAAATCCGGGGAGTTGCTTTCATACTTCTATTCGGGTTCCTGTCCCAGATTTATCAGACAATATTTAGGGTTCTGTACTCCTTTTCACCTTTGTTTTCAATACAGATATTACTATACTACACATAATATTTTAGGCGCCCAATGATTTTGCGGAAACCAAATTGGCTTTCGAAACTCGTCTGCCTATCCCAACTTTGAAATGTGAAATATTTTGCTTTGTTGGAAAAGAAATGTTCCTTCACTGCTAATCAAAGGAGTATAAAATATCTAACCATTAGCCCAAGGGTCTCAGAATAGAAAAGGGAAAAATATAATAATTTATATTAAATGGCTTAAGTCTGAACTGAAATCTATTAATGAATGAGCAAAACAATTACAACTTCCCTGCACAAATTTATCGAAGAAAAAAGTTAATCAAAGGAAACAATTTATATCAGTACACAAAAAAAGCCCCAGAAAAAAAAAACGGAAGAAGATTGTATTCTTATGTCAGAACTTCTGGCTAATGTAATTCCCCCAAACCGTAAAAAAAAAAGAGTTATTATTGAAAAACGCTATGTCTACCCAATGTGAGAAATTCATACACTAGATTTGAAACATATTGATTTGATGGAGAGTATATTCATATCTCTGTGCCAATATTGCTGCAAATCCATACCACTTGAGACAGACAAGTTGATATCAAGCCAGATTTCTGAGTGGAAAAAAACTTACAAACGAGGATAAGACGGGGTTTTGGGATTAAACTTGACAAAAATGATAGGTCTGAATGTAGTGTACGTCTCAAATAGATCCTAATCTATTTATCAACTGGATACATTTTTTGGGATTACAAGAACTTCTTGGAAGCTATATTACAGATTCCAGTGATGTACTTTCCGTTTTGATTTATAAGTTGGTTGTTTAAGCAACTCAGGGTCGATTCACTTGATCTTGTTTGTTTGAGTGGGGTTCAATGTCTCACTCAAGGATATTTCACTAATAAGGAGACAAAGTCCATTTCACACTGTTCCTTGCTTTAAACAGAGGAGAGCTTGTACCCCTCCCCCCTCACGAGACTGTCAGAGCCACACTGTGTGACTCACTCATATACCTGATGTTCGACAGACAGACTGGAACACTTACTAACCCTTGAATGGAACAGCAATTAAATAGCCCTATGGTACAACAACAACAAAAATCAAACTCCAGTTGCCCCAAAGTTTGATGAGCAAATAAAGCCACTTCTATAAAGCAAACTTTGCCAGAGTTTAAAGTCTTAATAGACATGGTGATGAGAAATTCCCTAGTTTATATTTATCAGGATCATAGAACAATACCCAGGGACAGGTAAGCTGCCTCCATACAGCCTCTCTCTCGAGCCCTCTGGCTAAGGGCAGTTTCTATTGAGAGTAGCAAACTGAAGGAAGACTTACTACCTAAATCACCTCCAATTTCATCCATAACAAATCGTAACTTTTTTGGTTGTTATGACAATATTATAGCATGTGTTTGTTTTTTTGATTGTGGTTAACGTCGTACTCAAGGGTATTTCACTTATATGACAACGGATTATCCACTTCGCACTGTTCCTTATCCTATTATGGTGGAAAACCGGATAGAAACCTCATAAAAACCACCCCCGCGATTGCCAGAGCCACATCTTGTGACTCACTCATATACCTGAGGATCGACAGACGTAGCATGTATTTGAAGAAATTTATGTTTTCTGACAAATGTTGATGCTTTCTAACGGAAAAATTCATCTTCTGTCTTTCAGACACAATTTTTAAGTCTTTTAAATAGCTTCTAAAATAATAATTTTATGGAAGAATTTGGGGGTGATTTAGGGTATGTAACTATTCAAACATTTCACATTTTATGGTTGTGCTGTTATCAATTATTGTCGGAATCGCTGTCATATCAGTGAAATACCCTTGAGTCCGACATAAAACACCAATCAATCAACCATTCGCCTGATCAATTTTCTAAAGAAATTTAATTCAGCGAATCTAAAAAGGATTATATATGTACATGAACATGGCAATAACTCTGAAAACGTTATTAAATGTTAATAAAAATATCAGCTCAAAAAGAGGTTAGGCCAAGGTCATGGGGACTTGTGACTTCATTAAAATGGGTCATATTTCTGATTTTTATTAGATCAAATTGTATCCGACAGCAAATGCAAAAGCTAAACAATGCAGTTGTTTGATGAAGGCAGCTAGGTCAGACATGATCTTTGAAATTTTGAGATAGAAAAAAAAGATAATTAATATATCCTCCTTTAATAACGTCACCTCAGATTGAGAGATAAACAAAATACTCACAGCCATGCCTTTCAGTCTTACAAACTCTATATATTACTAATCAATACATTATTGATAATTTCAGTGTTACATCACACGTAAAGAGAAACTATGAAAACCATTTATTCTTCGGTCGGAAGGAATTTCCGGGAGTGACGTACATTTAACATGGACTGACATGGGCTTAAGAATTCAATCAATCAATCAATAAATACTAACATATATGGAAAGCAGTGAAGACCTGTGTAGTTATAGAGTAAATGTTTAAGTTTAAATCTCAAAAGATTTTTTGTTTGTTTGGGGTTTAACGTTGTACTCAAGGGTATTTCACTTGCCTAATTACGATGGAAAACCCAGAAGAAACCTCATTAAAACCACCCCCACAATTACCGGAGCCACATCATACGACACTCAAATACCTGATGGTTGACAGAAGGACTATTCCATTTGCACTAGCAGCACATCGAAGTAAGATTAGTAAGCACACACGGTATCCACAAAGCTTCGGCCGCTGGCATTTAGAAGATGTAGAGTCCTCGACCAACAAGTTATTTCATCAGGTTTCCTAAAGAAGAAGTCCCAGTGCAGATACTGGCAGCATATGCAGGTCAATGGCCCACAGTAACATCATAAGAGCAGCTTTCAGGGCAACAACATACATATATTGTTAAAAATCAGAAAGACTAATCAAAGAGGAAATTGTATGTAAGCAACAATTGTCACAATACGCTTAACAGAAACAAAAAAATCCTCACACCAAATTCCTAAGACCCGGAGTCTTATTTTAAAAGAGAAACAATTTACCTATCGCAACTCTTGGTTATGACCACTTGATGTTTATTTTAATCCATTGTGATATACTAGTATATGTGAAAATAAATTCCAACAATATTTCTGAAACCATTTGTTAAGTTTACATTATTTTCTTTAAATATATTACCACCTTAGTCAGTTTGTGTTGCAGGGGCGTGTTGCCCAAAGGGCAATTGAATTTAACACATTGTTGAAGGTTGATCGGCAGAGCATTATTAGCCATTTAATCTAGCGTTAGTAAGTAATCGTCTAGAGCAATTGGGTCCTGTAGATTGACACATTGCTGTAGGTTGTTCGGTAAACCGTTATTATATATTTAATGTAGTGTTGGCGACCAATCGTCTAGAACAATTGAGTCCTGTAGATTGGCACATTGCTGTAGGTTGTTCGGCAAACCGTTGCTAGACATTTAATCTAGTGTTGGCGACCAATCGTCTGGAGCAATTGGGTCCTGTAGATTGACAAATCGCTGTAGGTTGTTCGGTAAACCGTTATTAAACATTTAATCTAGTGTCGGCGACCAATCATCTGGAGCAATTGGGTCCTGTACATTGGCACATTGCTGTAGGTTGTTCGGCAAACTGTTATAAGACATTTAATGTAGTGTTAGCGACTAGTCGTTTAGAGTAAATGGGTCTTGTAAATTGACTTGAAAATTATGCTAGTATCTACAGAGAACGTCGTCGTTGAATAAACTAGTGACATCAGAGGTGGTTTAATAAAATGCAATTCGGAATTTTTGTCTAAGGCAAAATGTTTCTAACACAAATTCAATCACAGTCAATCATTCACTCAGTTAACATTATATATATATATGTTGAGTTAAATGCTCCTTGTGCTTTTGTTTTTATTCAGGCTCATTATCGTTTCTGCTACCAAATGCTGAAGACATATCTGGATAATTTTACCACTTATGCCAACTTTAGTTAAATAAAATGCAGTGCAGCTACAGGAATTTTGCAAGTGTCTTGAGACATGGCGGCCAAATACCCGGATCTATTAAAAAATAATTGTTTTCTCAACTCTGTTTTTTTTATATATATAAACATGTACAAAACAGTTTTTGGACGTCTTTATACACGCACCACGAAGTTGACTCCTTTGTGTCCGGCTATCACATTTTGTTTTTGGAGCATATCTCCATCACCACTCGTTTTGTGTATATCAAACTATTACCCGAGTTGTTCATTTTGCTACTCTTTTACGATGTGTACATGTATCTTGAATGCTTTCGTACATGTACTAAGTGTCATTCTTTAAAAAAAATTCTGGAGAATTTCTTCCAAAACAAATTTGTCTGGTAGTCGTAGTTTTCTAATAAATAAGAAACAAATACGAAGGCGATCTGTTTGTGTGTAATTCTTTTTGCGTCGTGTGATTGTTGGGTGTGGTTTCAGCCACCCTTTCGGATTGCACGCCGTCATATGAGTGGCACCAAGAACATGTAGCGCGTAACCCTCCAACAAATCAAAGAAACATAAAAATGATGTGATGTTCCATCAAACAGTTTGTTTGTTTCCAATTTGCACTAAATTGGTGAATTTGTATTTTGGAAGAAGGGAGACTTAGGCCTACTCTAATTTACGATTGTCGTAAATAAATTTGCTAACTGCAATCTCATTGATTCTTTGTTTCAAACCAAGCTGGCAGATCACAAAAATAACTAAATGGAAATCAAACAAACTATAAGTACTTACATGGGCACCAGAGCGGCTGTGTTTGCTACTTTTGTTTGCCTTGACACTGTCTAATATTGTTTATGTTAACATGAGTGCCGACTTAAAATCTATTTTTTAAAGATAGTGTATCAAACAATTGATTTCCATAACATATATTCACAAGATTTACGCATGTTGTAACCAAAATTGGCTATCCCTTATCTAGTTTTCATCTTGCAATGTGATTGCTCCACCGTTTGAATTTATATCGAGGAAATTGTGACATCAATTGCAACCACACTTTGTTCATGTCTCCAAAAGCTAATGAATGTTTGTTTAACAAACTGTGTGTGTGCGCGTGTTTGTGTGTGCTTTAATTGAATACTGAGGTGGCGCCCTTTACTGGTTTTGTGGATTGTCTACTTGGAATTATGTTACGAGATTGGTCGTTGATTTTTGGATTGGATATTGAACATATGGCTGTTTAATATCGTTGATCATATCTGGAGTAAATGAGACTGCTGCTAACATGTTCTTCCAGAACTCAAAAGCGACAGCTTCGAATGTCAAAATAATGTCAACGTTATAAAATTAAAACACAATGTGCTGAGAATAAGAAAAATAGCTTTCGGCAATTATAAATGCAGAGTTCTGTAGGATCTGTGTCTAATAACCTATCATAGAATGTTAAAGCGTACATACCAGCTATTTAGTGAAACTAGTAGCTGAATTTTCTGAGACTTTATACAAGTCGAACGTGACCTTAAATCAATTAGTGCAACGCAACTAAGTATATCCTGACATGAAACGTCCGAAATAATTAGTGATAGGTCGTGGACATTCCGACATAACAAACAAGAAACTCACGTTTGCCACATAACAATGTACAGACTTGATAAGATGGGATATTATCCGATTTAAATGTAGAGCAATCACATATTGTGCGCTGTTTAAATGTCGTAATTAGAAATAAGAAATATCGGGAACTGTTTTGTTGTTGAAGCTGTTTATTTTAATTTCCATGTAGTTGTTTTATTTTTTTAGTACGAATCTTGGTTCGTGTTTCGACTGGATTCTACACTTGTACTTTTTACTATTACGACTTTCGAGACCCGTTTAGTGTAATTCGAACATTAACGTGGCCTTTTATCAGTACTCGTTTCTCTTCTAGTGGTCGTGTACTCCACCAGCACCGTCCATCTTATCTGCATTGAGCAATTTGTTTAGGGGTTTTAACATGGGCCATAGGTCATAGTTATGTTGTTAAGACCTCTGTCGTCAGTTTAACACTGAGTCAAACACCTGGGCCTGCGGAGGCGTCGAGTGTTTTGACGAGGTGTCAAAATGATGACAGAGTTTTTAAAAACACCACTATCGCCATGACAAGGTGATTTAAAACAGCGAAAAACGCTACAGAAAAAGTCTTCCAAAACCGTTTTTCTGATATTTTGGTGCCATTAAATTATAGCGATTGTGAAGCAGACATGTTTTATACTATGTGCGCGACAACCAATGCCCTATTTGTGCTATAAGTTTTATTTAATAAGAAAACAAAATTTAAAGTGGGGCGGCCTTTGTCTTTGAGATGAATTTAAACTATTGGTACGCTCATGCAGTACGAGTCTGTGAAAGGAGGAAGTCGGAACCGCGTGAAACAAACCGGTCATAGTTGTCAAGTTAAGATCGCTGAGCTGTGTGCCTTATTGTGTATATTTATGGCCGACACGTAATCGGCATAGGGTAAGAATTACTGATGAACAATTGCTATTTTTATTTTTGTTGTGTGTCTTAACTTTATATCGGACCTGTTTTTGTATTTTGATGTACATGTGTCTCTTTCTGATTCTGTATATATTATTAATTGAAAATACTTTGCTTTCTGTGTTTGTATCTCAATCAAGCGCTACCTTATTAGTTATGTACTTTGTTCGTTTAATGTGCGTTGTTCAAAGCGTCTAGAGTGGTTGCATTAGCGCTGTCATATGATTGATATTATACCTTGAGCACGGTGTACTTCATCAAATACTGTGAACATTTGGTACGAACTTAATTCAATATAATAAAACGAGAAGGGTTAGCATGGATTTCATTTGATAGTGAAAAGAAATTAATATCCATCAGTCTTTCTGTTGTAAATTCGTTCAAATTTTCAACAAAAAATTAGATATATATGGTTTCAGGTTTGATCGCCAAAAAACAGTATGTTTTATCTTGATTAAAATATCGATTTTTCAAATAAATTATGAAATTAAGGAAGCCAATTTGTTTGTGATGTATTTGTACTGAGTGTGTGATTGTCCTGCCTTGTCATTGTTTGTTTCTATAGTGTCTTGGAGGGTGGTTTCCTTCGCCCACTGGAATGGCACATGTAAGTGAAGAAAACAGACACAAACACATTCAAGTCTATTAAAACACCATAAATTATTTGAAAATATATTTAACAGACTACTCGATAACTCTCGCCGTGTTAAGATGTCATATTAAAACCAATTGCATCAAAATGTTTATGCTTATCTAATGGTTATTCTTCTATCAATATCTAGAAAAAGTTCGTTCTTTCTCAAAGTGCATATGATTTTGTAAACAGGAGGCAGCATCGTGAGTGGGTTCAACAAACCGGCGCGTTATGGGTTGAGCCATATTCCTCGTCCCCAGCAATTCTGCAATTCAGAATGTTGGACAATCAATCAAATTAACTGCTACGCAAAAACAAACAAATATGCCTTGTACTTCAAAAGTGTTAAG
>JAVFBX010190691.1:0-13443 GCA_034783855.1 Mopalia kennerleyi | reverse complement strand
CACATCAAACTACTCTTTAGTGTGTTTTATAGCGGTATTCAACTAGACCCTAGACCCGGTTGTGTTAGCGCTATCGATCGGTCTTTAGATTGCCATATAGACTCCTCTTTCTATAGACTACAACAGGTTTACACGACACTAGGCCAGTCTTGGGTTAGCTTCATGTCTATCGAACAGCCTGTATTATACATTCATTAAAAACAAGTCTCTTTACATAGAGTATCTATACATTAAAACGGTATAGATAGAACTAGTTATAGGTCTATGAAAAAAAAGACAGTCTTGGGTTGTATGTATGGGTATGGAGAGTGCTGGTGTACTGCATGACTGAAGCGAGCGAGTACTGGCGTGTGACGTCACTTGTTGATGGAAAAACCCAGCCTGAGCTGACCGAGTTCTTCCTGCACTTTAGAACTAGGTCACCGCATTGCGTCACAGGCTGGTCGCGTGCGTCAACAAGTGACGTCATTCAAGGTCGTCTGCGGCTGCTGCGTAAGCCGAAAGCGTGATGTTACTTGTTGATCTGTGAGCTGACCCGCCTTGACCTAGTTCATGTGCACTTTAGAACTAGGTCACTGCACTGACTCACCGCACGGGTTGCCGTCAACAAGTGACGTCACTCAAGGTCGTCTGCGGCTGCTGCGTAAGCCGAAAGCGTGATGTGAGCTGACCCGCCTTGACCTAGTTCATGTGCACTTTAGAACTAGGTCACTGCACTGACTCACCGCACGGGTTGAAGTCAACAGGTGACGTCACTCAAGGTTGTCTGCGGCTGCTGCGTAAGCCATTTTTTTTATCTGTCGCTGAATGGTGTGTCAAAATGTCGCTTTCTCCATCGATCACAGCGAGATCGCGTGACCTCTCACGGGATCGCGTGACATCACGTGACCTCGCGCGAGATCTCGTGGGGAGGCAACCCAAATCTCGTGAAATCTCGTGGGGAGGCAAAAATATTTACTACATAAATACTAGGCAAGTCTCGTGAAATCTCGTGGGGAGGCATCACTACTATTTATGTAGTGGGGAGGGAGCCCACGAGAGCCCACGAATAATACCCGAGCTGCTCGCTATATACTACTCCCGATTCAAAGATTCATTCAGTTTATGCCATGGAGGTGTCGCGCAGTGATAGCAGCTCACGGTGGCCACACAAGGTACTGACTTAGCGCCCTCGTGCGGCGCCTTTCGGTGACGAATACGCCTCCGCTGCCGTCGGTCCACAGCGAGAACATTACCACATACTTGTACCAACTATAACTGTGCTACCCCCAAAAATTACTGAATTATCCCGCTTTCTATTAAAGATATAATTCTATTAATATTTCGCCTATTTGTTTTTTTTTGACAGAGTATATGTTAAATTGTTTTCAATATATGTTGAATTCTTTTTCAAATGTGTGAAATTCTTTTCCATCGTTTATACATATGTTGAAAAGAATTTCATGTAAAAGAATTCGACATATGTAAAATGAACTTTAATTGAACATATTTTTCACTTATGTAAAATCAAAGTACACAGACCTCAATTACAGGCTTCTCCTTCACAGCCTGCTCTTTGCCGCAATAAATTTGCTCAAAAAGAACAATCTGATCAAAAGCACATCCACCTACAAATGTTTAACACATTTTTATTTACATATGTGAAATTGTTTTTTACATAAGTGAAGGCTTTTCAACATAAGTAAAAAGAATTATACTTAAGTAAAATAAAAAGAAAACTAATGTAATGGAACGTAACTCCTACAGACTCGTGGGTTTCTCTCTCTATTACGATGTGATTTCCCTATTGTCTCACTGTCTGTTGATAGAACGACTAATGGGGCATTATTATGTGAACCCATAATGTGGAATAAGTCTATCGACATGGTTTATTGGAGGATATCAGTCTTGTTGTAATTAATGAATGACAACAAAGTGTTACCTGGGATTGTAGAGCCCTGTCTTCTAGCATGCACAGCGTTTGAGTACTACCTGGAAGGTGAACATTATCGTCGTTTTGTTTTTTTCCGGTGGAGACTGCAGTAAGGTTGCTATGATCAAAGTGTAGTATCTGTTCTTATCTTATCTTATTCTGAAGTGATTGAGTTAAAACTCTTTAATGATATTTTCCCGATAAAATTACAATTAGTCGGTGGACCCCTTCATCGGGGCTTAGAATCAAGTAAGGGCCTTGCATCAGGGGGGACTGGCTTCCGCCATCCCTCCTTCCTGACATCAGATATGGCTAGCCTTGACGAAGCCATCGTTAAAAAAACTGTTCGGATCCAGATGGAAAATCCTCTGAAGGGGAATGTGATTGATTTTTGGGCAAATTTTCTTCTGTTTCATTTTAAAATCGGTGCCGCGAGGAAAGAGGCGGCCGGACAACTCCGCGGGAGTTTATTGTACCTTCAAGTCCAGAGTGCCACTTATTATTAGCAATTTAAAGGAACCTATTATTTCGAGTAATTTTGGCAATGTTGAAATTATGCCTTTTTCAAAGAGGCGTATTCAAGTGAGGGTCCACTGGCTGCCCTATGTGGTGTCAATGATGGCAGTGACTGATTTTTTGGGTAAATATGGAGACGTTGGTGAGCAAAGTTTTGTAGCTCATGAGGAGACTGGAATTTTCAACGGTGTAAGATGTGTTACTTTGTGTGTGTCTTCGGAGGCGTGTGAGAGAATACCGTACACATGTCAGATAGGGGGCTATCATGTTTTGCTCACCATGAGTGGTAGGCCCCCGCTGTGCCTTAGGTGCGGCGTTTCGGGGCATATTCGAAGGGAGTGTCAGGCAACACCCTGTGGACAGTGTAAGTCTTTAAAACATCCAACGGACCAGTGTCCTAAAGGAACATACGCTGGCGCAGTCGGTTTTTCCCAGGAGGAGGAGAATCAAGAACCTCTCCCCTCAACATCCCCACCAGTTCTCACCCCAGTTCCATCGCCGGGAAGATGGCATGGAAGTGGACCTCCAACACCCGTCCCACCACCACCACCACCAGAGGACGGGGACCAGCCCGACAAGGAGGAGGGACCAGCCACGACCCTGTCGATCATTGATTCCGAGGAGGATTTGTTCATAACTCCGTCTAGGCCTGATCCGGAGGACATGGACTCTGCCGACCTCCGGAAAAGGGCTATCTCCAACACCCCAACTTACACTCAAGGGAAGAGAGGGGAAAAAGACCCACCTTAGTACGTTTTACGTAGAATGTTTTTTGACCAATTGTTGACAAATGAACGTTACATGGACTTTTCTATTGCTTAACCCTTAACAGATGCTGATCGTACCGGATTCTTACTGGAGGTCTTTTGGAGGCCTGCAAGTTTGGTTTTTTTAACCTTTATGGTTAATGTTTGAATGCATCCTGTAAATATAATATAAATAGGCAAATCCCAACTTTAATAACAAACTTACTGTAAATAAAATATATTAATAAATGCACAAAATGTAAAGATTAAGTGGTATAAATATTCCGATTTATATAATGATGTAAAAATATGAATAGATTAATTGTAAACAACCTTCCTGAAAACAACATGCAGGCTGTAAATATGGTGGTTTTCTAACAACTTGAGTCTTTGTACATAATACTTACCTTGTAAATATAGAAATTAAATTTTATCATTTCAAAATCGGTGCCGCTAGGATAGAGGCGTCCGGGCAACTCCGAGGGAGCAGAGACCTCTACTGTACATTCAAGAACAGAGTTCCACTGAGTAGCAGTAATTCAGACGAACCCATTTATTCGAGAAATTTTTGTGGCAAAGTAGAAATCAGGCGGTTTTCGAAGAGGCGTGTCCAGGTGAGGGTTCACTGGTTGCCTTATATGATCTCCATGATGCCTGTAAGGGAATTTTTCGCAAAATACGGAGATGTCAATGAGCAAGTCTTTGAAGTACACGAGAAAACAGGAATTTTCAATGGAGTGAGATTGGTAACCTTGTGTGTCACCAGAGTCATATGATAACATACCCTACCTTTGTCAAATAGGGGGGAACCACGTTCTGCTCATCATGGGTGGAAGGACCCCGCTGTGCCTAAGGTGCGGCGTTTCGGGCCATATCCGAAAAGACTGCCAGGCAACACCGTGTGAAAGGTATCAGTCTTTGAAACACCAAACGGACCAGTGTCCAAAGGGAACTTACGCCAGCGCAGTCGCTGCTTCCCAGGAGGAGGAGATAAAAGAACCTCTCCCCACAACATCCCCATCAGTAATTACCCCAGTTCCATCGCCGGGAAGATGGCAGGAAACTGGGCCCCCAACACCAGTCCCACCACCACCACCACCAGAGGACGGGGACCAGCCCAACAAGGGGGGGGGGGACCAGTCGTCATGACCTAGGCCATCGTAGATTCAGAGGAGGACATGTTCATCACTCCGTCTAGTCCTGATCCGGAGGACATGGACTCTGCCGACCTCCAGAAAAGGCCTATCTCCAACACATCGACATGGTTTATTGGAGGATATCAGTCTTGTTGTAATTGATGAAGCATAACAAAGAGACTGTAGAGCCCTGTCTTCTAAGAGGCGGCCGGGCAACTCCGCGGGAGCAGAGACCTTTATTGTACTTTCAAGACCAGAGTGCCACTTATTATCAGCAATTTAAATGAACCGATTTTTTCGAGTAATTTTGGCAAAGTTGAAATCATGCCGTTTTCAAAGAGGCGTATCCAGGTGAGTGTCCACTGGTTGCCTTACGTGGTCTCAATGGTGGCTGTGACTGATTTTTTTGCATGGAGATGTCAATGAGCAAGTGTTTGAAGCACACGAGGAAACAGGGATTTTTAATGGTGTGAGATGTGTAACTTTGTGTGTGTCACCAGAGGCCTGTGATAAAATACCCTACCCTGGGGGGTACCAGGTTCTGCTCACCATGAGTGGAAGGCCCCCGCTGTGCCTTAGGTGCGGTGTTTCGGGCCATATCCGAAAAGACTGCCAGGCAACACTGTGTAAAAGGTGAAGTCTTTTAAACACCAAACGGACCAGTGTCCAAAGAGAAATTACGCCGGCGCAGTCGCTGCTTCCCAGGAAGATAAAAGAACCTCTCCCCACATCCCCATCAGTAAATACCCCAGTTCCATCGCCGGGAGGATGGCAGGAAACTGGGCCCCCAACACCAGAGGACGGGAAACAGCCCGACAAGGAGGGGGACCAGTCATGACCCACTCTATCGTAGATTCAGAGGAGGACATGTTCATCACTCCGTCTAGGCCTGATCCGGAGAACATGGACTCTGCCGACCTCCGGAAAAGACCTACCTCCTGCTACTGTTTGGTAGGGAAACAATCCTACCGCTAGATGTAATGCTAGGTAAATTTTCCGGACAGGAACAAACCCGCTGTCCAGCTGAATATGTTGAGTGGTTGATAGACGCCCAACAGAGAGTTTCTCGAACAGTAGCAGGACGACTGAAGAAAGCTGCGATACATCAAAAAAAAAACTACGACAGAGGACTTGATACCAATATGGAAGGAGGCTGATATGGGGTGCCCTGTGGATAAATGTGGAGGACATTCGTATACCTCAAGAAACCCTTTTTGGGCTCATTGGCGGAAATATCACAGGTCCACTGTACGCATGTTTGCCTGTGTAAAGTGCAAATTCCGGTCCGCTGCCAAAAGCCAGGTTGGCCGACATGTACGTGTGAGACACAAAGAGCCCCAGGTTAAGCAGTTCATCGTCGTTGGCCAGCCAGTTCCCAACTCTAAATTCGAGGGAGGTGAAAATTCACGTGAAGCAGAGAAACGTAACCGCCACGGAATAACTCCAGTCGAAGAAAGTGATGATGAGCACACCCGCATGACATGAATAGATGGAGAGGTCGTCTTCGACAAAGGGCACATGAAGACGTGTATCAAATCTAATTGGAAATTAAGGCCCTGGGCAAGAGATAACCCAAAACAACTTTCCAAAAAGGAATAATTTTTTAAGTTTTTCTCTGATTTTGGACAAATTGTGCATTTGTTTCAACGGGGGAGGAGTGTAATGGGACTCGTGGGTTTCTCTCTCTTTTACGATGTGATTTCCCTATTGTCTCACTGTCTGTTGGTAGAACAACTAATGGGGCATTATTACGTGGACCCATAATGTGGAATAAGTCTATCGACATTGTTTATTGGAGGATATCAGTCTTGTTGTCATTAATGAATGATAAAGTGTTACCTTGGACTATAGAGCCCTGTCTTCTAGCATGTACAGCGTTTGAGTACTACCTGGAAGGTGAACATTAGCTTCGTAAGGTAGGTAATACCATCATAGGTAATACCATCATAGCCTACTTGCGGCTAGTCAACTTTCAATAAAAGGTGCCATCTTCAACTGTTTGTTGGTGAACTGTGCCGCTTCATAGCAGGAACTACGGTTAGCCTAAAAACGCCTGTGGTTTCCGTTTGATACCGACGTCCTTGGGCTCTATCTCCACATGTAGCCTATAAAGACTTTGTACCAGCGGAGGTAGTACTTGCTCAAGGCACAAACATTTGGCCACATTCAGAAGCGACGGGCACTCCAATGAATAGACATTGCTTCGGCGCTTCATATTGTTTCTAACTTTCAGAATAAATCTAGTTTTCTATGACTATACAAGGGTTTGTTTGTGTGTCTGGGAGAGAGTTTGCGTTACCTTTCTGGCTACCATTGTCATAGGTCGGGAATCCTAAGCTCATACGTTCCTTGGGTGGGGTTAAATGTACCCCAGTTCGTTACACTAATAAGACATATGTAGAATAAAGGTAAAAGTGATAAAACGGCTTGACATAGCCCGCAACCCAAAGAGTATTACAATATTTACCGAGCATACTTTAAAGAACAAATAGCAGGAGTTACAGACCTGTTTACCTTAGAATCAATTTTAGTGTACAAAATTAGCTTTTTAGGAGTATTTTTTTGTCACAGCTCACCACAGAAGATTAATTTTTGTGTGTATTTTGATGGCCTGTTGGGGTATATAACGTAAAGTATGTGTACAAAATACTCCAGAATACACTGGGTAGGCAGGCCAGGAGCTAGTCCTTAACCGACTTATTTAAATATCAAAGGCGACTTCTTGCTTATTTGCGTCCAAGATGGATTATGGCGTGGCAAACAGCTAAGATCGGGTATCATTGATTTATTTTTAATATGTACATCTGACAATAGATGAACACCACCCACCTTAACTATCACATGATATTGATTGAATAATATTTGACAAAGAATAGTCCAAGGACAGTCAATTAATTCATTCTAATTTTATCTCAGTTTACCCTGTGTTCTTATATGCTTGTACTGTATATGCAGAGTTAATACGGGAAAATAATGGCTTCTTTGTTATGTTCAGGAAGATTATATGTTTGTTTTTATCGACAATTTGGTCCCTTGTGGTTCCTCATATTAAAACGTATATAATTATCCACTGTGTCTACAGGTAAGTCTGGACTGCAGTTCGATATTGGTCGATTAGGCTCATGATTGTTCCATTTATATTCATTAAAAGATAGGAAACTAAGACAACGAGCCTGCCAAGAAAGAGATAATAAGTCCGTTTTAAGCGGTGAACAGAGAAGGCAGATAGCCTTTGTCATATTGCTATTGTTAAATTGGTCAGCCAATTGTGTACCTGGCCTAATACTACATTATTATATTCTGAAGACAGTAGATATTGACGAAGAAACTTTATAATCATTTTATAGGCTTCTGGGTTGTTATGATTCAAACAGCCATCAACTATGTCGTCACCAAACAAATTTATAGTGTGAATGGCACCATTGGTAAAATGTCTTCAGTTGTCTTAACTGATATGTTAAATTGTGTTTACTTTACTAAAATACAGAATAAGTTCGCTCATATTCTTACATAGTTCTACATGTTTAATCATTTTTGTGCAATAGGAAGGGATGTTGCCAGTGTATACACGTATCCAAACGATCATATTCACCAATAATTCATAGAAAAAACGACACATGATTTGGGTACGACAAGAATTTGAATTTGGTTATAGGGAATTCGTCATTAAATACATTTGAAGATACTATTTAGTGTACTGCTGGGCTGTTTAACTCACAATTTATGACGTTTTGTGTTTGGCGTTTTCTAAAAATACCACACGGCACCCGTATGGATAATACAGCGTAACCAACAACTGTATGTAGAGCTGCTGTCATACTTGGTGATTAATCGGTGAAAAAATAATTTTGCCTAGGAAAGAGAGAGTTGTAGTCGATTGAGCTTAAACTGACCAATGCTTTACGGCTTGATATTCTAAACTTTATAGTTGCTACCGTAAACGTTTTGTGTTTTAGCATTTAACCACATAACAACGTGCTAGCCCAATGGGTGAAGGAAACCACCCTTGAGAACACTAACAATGTAAACAAAGACAACACAGGTCGAAAACAGGACAATCACAGGACGCAATACATCGACATCACAAACAGATCGGCTATATGTTGCCCTTTAGCTCCGAGAGGACCAGTGCACCAGGAAACTAACTCCCAACTGCCCAAACTATAAATTTAGAGAAGTCACGCACACACTAATTAACTACATATAT
This sequence comes from Mopalia kennerleyi, assembly GCA_034783855.1. Taxonomy (NCBI): domain Eukaryota; kingdom Metazoa; phylum Mollusca; class Polyplacophora; order Chitonida; family Mopaliidae; genus Mopalia; species Mopalia kennerleyi. The sequence goes on along the minus strand of JAVFBX010190691.1, from coordinate 4,926 downwards.
CAACTTTATTTCCCTTTCACAATTCGACGTCAATTAAACAGTTATATATCATTTAGATTAAATACATTGTTGGAAAAAATAAAATATTTTGATTATATATAACATTCTGCACTGTTTGACGTCAAACTCAACCCACCTATTTGTGTTATGTTTAAAGATCATAACAATGTTCAAATTAAGCTGCCAAAATGTAGCTGGGTCAATACGATGTATGCCATTCTGGAGGTGTGTCGAATTTCAGCTATCACTCATTGTTCATATCTTAAGAAACTATACTGTCAGTTCAAACAAGACTATAAACAAAAGAATGGGGTATTTAGCAACATTTTTCAAATACTAAAAGAGAATACAAATAACAGTTTTGGTTTTATGAAAAGTAAACTCACATATTTATGCTTTCTCTCGAAACAATGACGTTTTCGTTTTGTTGCAGCACTTCACTTTCAAAAGTGAAATATCATTAAACCTAAGAGTTAAACATTTGTGATTTATGATTCAGGTTACAGCGTTGTGACAACAATAACCATACAGGGTTCACTGATTTATATTCAGTGGTAAGTCTAATACAATAAAGCATAGCATAAGTACCCTGATAAAAGATAGCATATTCCTGGTTAGCTAGGTTCTATACCCCGACACTTGTGTTGTTAAATACATAATGCTAATTGTTAATAAATATAAAAGCTACACAAAATCGCGTGTTGTTTTTCTCAATTAAGCATCATACTTCATCAACACGTTGCGTGATGTTTTCATTTACATACGCACACACGTGAAACACAAGTGTGCATTTTGGAGTAATGCAAATGTCAATAAGTAATAATAACTTAATTTAAATACAGATTAAAATAATATATCTCTTAAGGAGTGAAAGTAACATTTCATCCAGAACCAACGACTTCGATATATTAATTATCGAATTATAGAAGCATAAGCTATTTTGATATATACATCATTGTTTTTATTAATTATATGTTTACATTTAAATGATAAATTCTCATTTATCCTATATACTTCACGTCAAAATGGTTCCAAAATTCGAATACATAAAATGTGACATAAAATACATCAAATCAAACGTATTGGTTTATTGAACATTATCGCCTTCGTGTGACCCAGCAGGGTCCTTTGGTTGGTAAGTCAGAAAACTTTGGCTCCGAAGTTGCTGGGTATTTTATCTACACTCGTAGAAAAATATGGCTATAATGGTTCTTGATAGATCTGGTGGAACCCTTTAAGGTTCTGTTTGGAACCTTCACGGCAACAAGTATGTATCCGTTTCTTTTTATATCAAAGAACCGTTTTTGTCGTAATTGTTCCATATAGAACCATCCTCTTTTCTGCTGAACATTCAAAGAACCGTTATTTCTAAGAGTGTATTTAAACGTATAATATAGCGGATGGCCAAGAAACAACCTTTTATTATATAAACAGTATCTACAATTGTTCTTAAAACAGACTGTCTTCCATTTTCAGTCAGCCAAGTTTCAATGTCTACCAATTAGATGATATTCCGAACAAGGTTATTCCTCCACGTGTAGCTGGTAGACTCGTATTAAGCGGCTAACATCCTCACCGGTCCAATGATTGATGGAGGAGTGGCAAAAATTGTGTTCACGTTCCTGGTCAGAGAACTGATTAGCTATGTCAATTTCCCCTTGGTAATCCATCTTCATCTGTAAGGTTAACTGGTATAACGTATTACCCTCAATGGTGTAATGCTTGTATTAAATGAATACGTTTATAGTAACGCTCCCCAGCTGATCGTCAGTATTGGCAAATGAACCTGCTTTGATGGATTAGGATTTAATGCCGTACTTAGGATCGTTAGACTCATGACCGCGAGCCGCCAATGGTTCTAGGCAATCCCACTTGACGTCACTGACATTCAAGAAAATCAAGAGAGGAGAATCACAAGGTCCTATAAATATGTTCAGTGGTTGGCGCATTGGCCTACTTCGACGTACTTGTCACAGAGTAGAATCTGTCAATCGTCCTCACCTAGATGAGGGAGTAGCAGGATGTGGCTGCGGTAATCGAGGGGTGGTTTTAAGAGGTTTCCTCCCGGCTGTCCGCGGTATTAGAGCAAGGAATTGTGTGAAAGTGAAAGCTCGTTGGCATATTCAACCCTAATCAAACAAAGTAGCAAAATCCAACGGTCCACCACATGTTGTCATTCCAATGAATCTTGTTTCTAAGAGTACATATGAGACGAGTTGTGTTGATATTGTATTAGAAAACATCAACAGTTTTAGTCACTGGTTCGTTACCTGATACCACAAATATTCTACCGACGGTGGTTCATTGTATTATTTTTTTGTTTTAAATAACAGGGGCAGTGGAATGGCTAACCCTGACGCAAAACTCTTTGAATTTATTTTCTTATTGTTTTTCGTTTTTATACACAGATGTAGCATGTATATTCGCAAAATCCAATCTATGCAGAAAAACGTTTTGTAGATGTTCACTATTTAAAGTCCCCTAACTGTCTATATGCAGTAGATTAAAGAAGATTCTACAACTAAATACACACCACGCATGCACCAGTACGATCTTTTAAGGCAAATTAACCAATATTTTCCATGAACCTTTCAGCAGTGTCAAAATATCTTCTTTATTTATTATTCCATCAATACTGTGACGTGAACAGTACAACAGTTATATACACTTAAATTACTTAACGTGATCCAGAGTTCCACATGACGAAAGAAAATAACATGTTGTTTGATTGATCAGGGTTGCTTTCTTCAGTCAGCGTTGTTTCAGTTAAATGACGGGGTTCCAGCCGATTGATGATGGAAACGTTCAGTAAATATAGCAATCATGATGGGACAAAACGAAGAACTGAATCTAGATCGGCGTCAAGGTTGTTTCTGTAGGATAATTGAATTGGTTAAGTGTTTTGTTTACGAAAACGTTGGTTTGGTCGAGAACAATAAAATATGGGATTTTTGTTTTTTCGATTTCAAAAGATTACCTACAAGTATGTCACGGAACATCTGAAGACAAATCTGAAGGTGTACCACTTTATTTGTCACAATCATCTAACCGAAATATATTGATTTTGGGGGACGGCACCAGAAGAACTCGGCCTAGACGGAATATTTTGAAGCGTAATCGGAGTCCCATCCGCAAACAGCTAATCCAGGGATATTGGAAGATCTCAAAACCATACACAGACGTTGATATATACAGATATTCAAGATTTTAAATGTAACGTTATTGTTTGAATTGTTCGTGGTATTTCATCGTAGTTCAGTTATACAACCCATAAGGCGGTTTGCCAGTCTAATGTGTGAAGGGAAGTACTCCCGACACCAACACAGACAGAAAGCAGAAGCCCAGCCTCATTATAGAACTGATTGGGTAAGTTACTTGACCCCTGATGTAGTGTGGTAATGTCATGCCATAATAGGTATCTCTCTCTATTAGGTTGACTATTATTCAATAAAGGTTTAATTAGGTGTGATATATTAGAGATAATATATATTTATAGGTGAGCGTGTTTAGTTAGTTTGAATGATGACCGTTCTGTGTTATTGGAACTAACGTCTATGACTAAGGGAATAAAGTAGTATTACGGGCACATTTATACTTGAACCATTCGGTCTAGACATTTGGATGTGTGGAATCCTAAAAAGACAATTATGACCAGAAATTCAGGTTCTATTAGAGGGTCTTTCAATGTAACAGCACCAAACTTATATCCAATGATTAATATTTTGATAAAAGACATAATATTAATGTGCACGCAAAAACGGAAATTCTTTTGAAAGGTTAACGTTTTGTTTCGAGTCAGATGATTGATATTTAGACAAGTTCCTGGTCTGGCAGTTGATTAGCGTTACTGAGTTGTCTGGATTGCTAGTCATAGACTGTGATTGTCTTCTCAAGCCTATTGAAGCGATAAGAGCAATGCCCACTTACTTTACTCGTCCTGACAGAAAGCCGTTCCTTTGATTGATTTATGGAAAGGTGCACTGGTAACAATAAATGCTTTATTCGAGGAGTCAAAGCTGTGTAACACTTGCTTTCTATACAGATGATATTATGGGCGTGTGTTATACGCCGAATACGTTTCGTAGCATGAAGGTGCATGTACGAGTTGCGTAATAATACCTGATACATTTGAATACTACAACCCTTTTTCTAAAACTCATTGATCTTTTACACCCGTTGTTTTTTTCAGCTGGTATCATAAATCAAATGATGGACCGCTTCCTCATTTCAACATGGGTGGGAAGGTTAAATCCGCCACACACAACTCAAATTAATAAACTAGATGTGAGCTCGTGGTAGCAGACACCATTCTTTCACGCTAGTACGGTTAGAAATAGCATCCTTACAGAGTGCACGGGCAGCCCTTATCACTTAAACCACATTTTCTAACAGCTTTGTGGAGGCTTTATTGTCGCCTGCTGGTTGATCCAGAAGAAGCCATGCGGAAACCCATCCTCTCTCCGTCAATCCCTCTTTCTGTTTTGGAAATAGTTTTCTCTATATTTATTGTATAGGTTGAGCAGATTGAGTTCGATGTTTGTATACAACCGTCATATGCCAACTAACAGTTTAAGATCGTTTAATGTTAGTTTTGATATCCATTTTATTCGCCTCCCCCTCCCCTCCCCCGAATGAAAATACTGCAATACGATCAAATGCCTAGTGCTAGACGCCAGGCATATCGACTCCGCTGTTCAAACATAATCTATGCACTCCACTGTGTCTCTAAATCCAACGCTGGAGTAAATGGGGAGCCCTCCCCAAATTATCTCCAAAATGAGATTTAATTGTTGTTAAAGACCCATCCAAAATCACAGAGCTATTAGTAAGAGGACATTTCACTGATCCAAAATCAACTGCATAAGAAAAAATATTTTGTGGGAAACCCCATTTAAGAAAGGTGTTAATTAGTGTTAATTAGGGACT
>JAVFBX010190680.1:0-13444 GCA_034783855.1 Mopalia kennerleyi | reverse complement strand
GATCATGGTCTGAATTTTTTTTATGCAGCAAATGTTGTGTTTGCATTCAACATTTGAGAATTTAAGCAAAGTAACATGACAATTGTGGGTTAGGATTCCAAGATGAACTCTTTGTCTCACAGGAACAGGTGGTATTCATTTATTTTATGCTATTAAAGTGGACTTGAATCGGTTAATTTCACCACGGTACAAGCTGGGTCGACAAAGGGTGTCCTCCCTTCTATTTTCTCTGTATACATGATGGACGGCCTATATGGTACTCGTTGATTGACCTATAAAAAAATCTTCTTGTAGTAATTTGCGACTTTTCACGAGGGTCTGGTAACAATGCAAGCGGTGGACAACACTTTCGATGGTCAAAACAGTCCATGACAGCTGAATGGGTTTTGCACAATTTCTTGCACTTCATGTTTTATCGAAATTTAAATTTTTAACCCTTTAAGCTACACCCATGAAACTCGGTATGCTTATTAGTGATGTAATAATTTCTTTCTTTTACCTTGTTCTTTATAGCAATTTTCCTCAAATTAATTACGAAAATTGAGCTTTCTGTATTAAAAGGTGAATAATTACAAAAGCGTAAGCCAAATTAAAAACACTTTCAGATACACTTTGTCAGATTATTATGTCACTTATCAGTTTCATGGGTTTAGCTCATTGGGTCTTCGAGAAAACAGTTGAGTTGATAAATACAATTTTAGAGTGCTAGACCTCGTGCAGAACCCATCCAGCTGTACACTTGCAAAGAACTGAATCCACATTTTCAAACTTAAAACTAAATGACTTCTAACTGGAATTTTAATATAATTTTCTGACTAACAGCAGAGCGAAAAGAGACTGCTCTTATAACTAAATTGAAAAAAAATTGACAATGTGGACCCTGGAAATGGTTGTCAATCCCCAATGGGCATGTAGCAATATATTTATCGATTATTTCCCTTTTCAAATGTTGCTGTGTTTAGGTCCACTTGGCATTCACAAAAACATATACTTTCTTCAGCTCCTACTTTCGCGCAAAAAACATGAGCAAAACACACAAAATATATTTCCCTGCGAATGTGGTCTACAGTATTTTATTGCTTTTAAGATTTTTCTTTATTTCCGTGGCATGTTCTACCCCGCATACTTACTGAATAAGCGGGGGGACAAGTTCCGTGAAGTTAGATCATTAAAGTGAAGGCAAATCCAATGATAATGTCCCATTTATCCCCACTACGTACCTTACAGGCTTCCTCCGGCAATTAAACGCGATGAACGCAACTTTTTATCCGCTCCTGTCTGTCTATCGACTCGAAATCGTCCAGGACTCCGCTATTATCTATTTACGCGCATGCGTCTTTCCCACGCTGTCCGAATTCGTACATTTACGCAGTCAGATAAAGCTGATGTTTTTTTTTCACACGGACAATTATTGCCTCATAAAAAAAAACCTAACAAAAAAACAAACTCAGAAACTATTTTAGGAAGTTTCCGCAATATTCCCCACTATAGCTTCATCTGACTGCGTAAATGTACGAATTCGGACACCGGGGGAAACACGCATGCGCGTAAATAGATCATGGCGGAGTCTTGGACGATTTCGAGTCGATAGACAGACCGGAGCGGATAAAAAGTTGCGTACATCGCGTTTAAGTGCCGGAGGTAAGGTACGTAGCCGATTTAATGATCTAACTGCACGGAACTCCCCCACCCCCCCGGCTTATTCAGTAAGTATGCGGGGTTGAACACGCCATGACTGTGAGGGGAAGTCCCCACTGTCATATTAAACTTTTAGTGATTCTCAGGCCTTTATATATGCCCGCGTAATTGATATACATATACATAATAGCTTCATTTTACTCTTAAGAGCAACGCCTGTTCCCCTATTAGTCCATATCCAAAAGCTAAACAGAAGTTAAATGGCTTTAGCTAGAAGAAAAAAATATAACAACAACAGAGTTTCTTCATGGCTGAAGGACGGTAAAATTAGCTAATAAAAATCCCTCTGGCTTAAAACACGCTGTCTTCACCTAACACTAGCTGGAGAAATATTAATTTTCAAAGCACCTCGCCATTTATAGTTTGTGTTAATGTGCCTATTTATTGTTGTACAACGCCTTCATATAAGTGTTATGCCCTTGAGTATACACCAATCAATCACTAAATATGCATGACATACAGAAACCATAAGTCAAACAGGCGACCGATAAAACTATTCTAAAGGATATAGATATGGCAGTTTTGTTTTTCTTATTAGAATTTCTTTCTGTTCTGCAGTTTCTGCTACGTCGTGGTGCGATTTGATGGACATACAGAGCCGCCCGTAGAATATCGAGGTCCTAACACGGTAGAACGCTTCTTAAGAGCACTCTAGGAGGAGGAGCGCAAAATAAAGGCGGTGCTTGGTGACCCCAAGGCAATGCAGATGATGCGAGAGGACAGGTGGGTCCATAACAACGCTACCACCTGTCATCTATGCGAAAAGCCGCTCGAGAGCGACTCCGTCCGCGATCACTGCCACATCACTGGAAAGTACAGGGGAGCCGCCCACAGTGACTGTACATTGAAGCTGCGCCTGAGCCCTAGAACTACCCCGATTCCGGTGATTTTCCACAACCTGCTAGGGTATGACTCTCACCTGCTCATGCAAGCCATCTCGAAAGTTGAGGTTGGACCTCCTGCATCCCAAACAATACGGAAAAGTATATCTCCTTCTCTCTCGGGTCGCTCTGGTTCATTGACAGCGCCCAGTTCCTGCTGTCCTCCTTTGCCAAGCTGGTGGCGGCAAATAAGCTGGAAGCGTTCCAGATAACAGCGCGATACGAACCAGCCGAAGAGAGGTGCGACCTGCTATTGCACAAGGGCGTAAGAGTAAATGAACTCCTGGGAACGTTTTGGAGATCCTCAGCTCCCCTCCAAAGAGGGCTTCTATAGCAAGCTCTCTGACGAGCATATCAGCGAGGGTGACTACGTCCACGGACAAAGTCTGGGAGAAATTCAGGTGCCGCAATCTGGGGGACTACCATGAGCTCTACTGTCGCACAGACGTCCTCCTCCTAGCGGATGTATTCGAGACCTTACGGAAAAAAGCATGCAGCAGTATGGCCTCGACCCCGCCGACTGCTATACCAGCCCCGGGCTCCCCTGGGACGCTTTGCTCAAGAAAACTAGTGTCGAGCTAGAGCTGTTGACCAACTACGACCAGCACCGCTTCATCGAGGAGGGGATGCGAGGCAGGGTATCCATGGTCTCGAAACTTAATCTAAAGGCCAACAACCCGTCTGTAGAGGGCTATAACCCCCAAAAACCCAACAGCAACGTTCTGTACTTGGATGCAAATAATCTGTATGGCTGGGCAATGAGCCAGCCCCTTCCAGTCAGCGCCTTTCGATGGGTAGAGGACTGTGAGCTGTTGACTCTGAGTACATAGCTGACCACCCAGTCAACAGCCCAGAGGGGTTCATACTAGAGGCAGATCTTGAGTATCTGGAGGAGCTGCATGAGGCATATAACGCCTACCCGCTTTCCCCGGAGCGCATGGTGGTCCCGAAAGAGTGGATGTCGGAATATCAGCACAACCTTCTTGGCGTTGGGGTTGCGCCTACCAAGGCTTAGAAGCTTGTCCAGAACCTCCTCTATAAGGAACGCTATGTGCTCTACCTTTCACTGGGTGTGCGTCTGAAGAAGATCCACAGAGCTCTTCGCTTCGAGCAGAGCCCCTGGATGGAGCTTTATATCCGAATGAACACCGAACTCCATAAAAACGCGGCTACCGACTTCCGAGACGGACCTGTACAAGCTCATGAACAACCAAGTCTTCGATATAACAATGGAGAACCTCCGCAAGCGGGTTGATGTAAAGATCGTACGGTCCCACGAAGAGGACAAGCTCAGACGCTTTATCGCCAACCCGTCCTTCGCCAGAACTAATATCTTCGACGACGACCTCACAGCCACCCTGGTTCACAACAGCCGTCTGGTCCTGAACCGCCCAGTATATGTAGGGATAAGCGTCCTAGACCTCTCCAAGCACCTGATGTACGACTACTACTATGCCAGATGAAGGCCCAATACGGCGAGCGCTGCCAATTTATCTACGGGGACACAGACTCGCTGCTTCTCGACATCGAGACCAAGGACGTGTACCAGGACATGGCCAACGACGCGGAGCTGTACGACACTTCGGACTGCCCCAAAGACCACCCTTTAATAGCACGGCCAACAAGCAGGTGTTGGGAAAGATGAAGGATGAGTGTGTCGGGCGTCCAATCGCAGAGTACGTCGGTCTGCGCCCCAGAGATGTACAGCATCACCGAGGCCTCCGGCTGCAACATAAAAAAGGCCAAGGGTGTGCAGAAGTGCGTTGTGAAGAACCACGTCCGCTATGAGCAGTACAAAGAGGCACTCTTCGAGAAGAGGACCTTTCGTCACGGTATGGACGTCCTGCGATCGGAGCGCCATCTGAACAAGGTTTCCCTCTCACCCTTCGAATCCAAACGCTGGATTAACCAAAACGGAGTGGACACCCTGACCTATGGACACAAAGACGCCATCACAATAGTCGAGATGGATGCAGAGCTCCTTACATCGGAGAACACCACCAGGTGGAAGCTCAGTGTCTGGGGGAATTACATGAAGCTCTTCTAAAAAAAAAGCCGCGTTCAGGCCCATCCTGTAGATAATACAGCACGAGCTCATCAGGCTTCGTGACCAAACGCCTTACCCGGTACACCTTGAGGGACCATACAGGGCCAGTAGCACGTCGGCGCCCACCCTCTAGCTCACTAGGCTGATAGAGATACCGAAAACCAACACCCGAGGAGAGCTTATTCTTAGCGTCACCAACAGAGCGGCCAGCTACAACGGACGAGGGCTTTTGTGCAACCGATTTGGCCTTGATGGCTGCCTTTGGGTTTTTGCCTATGAGTCTGGTCTCCTCATCATTACAAGCCACAATGACAGCGGGTAGCCGAGAAACCCAGTCGGACGACTGCACTCCAGACGGGAGCCGCATCACTTGAGCGTACTGGTGTCCAAAAAGTCACCCAGATAGGGTCCGGTTGAAACGCTCCATAATCCCCTGGTCGTGTTTGGCTCGAAGCTGGCTCACCACGCCCATGAACTTATAGTCCGGACCAGAGGACCGGGGATTTTGTGTCGACGTGCATTGTAGACCACACCCAGCATCACAAAGTAAAGCTCTTCAGGGAGACCCATAGCTTACCGAGGTTGCTATATAAGACAGCGAAGAATCTCCAAAAGGCGACAAACTAGTGTAATGGTTACGTCAAAATAGGATCCGTGAGACACTCCAAGACACCGAGCACCGCCTGCTGTGCAACCATTCGCCGTATCCTGGTTCGAGACAAGTCGCGATTCCGTGTTTTGTTCGTTGTAGTGGCGTCGTCGGTGAATTGTCCTGAATTCACCCGTCCATCTTCAAACATCGTCAAGACAACGGCTTTGTAGGCTCGTAAATCCTGCACCGAGGTCACCATATGCGCCCAATACAGTTTTCCATCGTAAGATTGTTTGCCATCCATCGAAAACTGCTGTATGCAAGACGGCGACGAGTCTCTAAAAGGCTAAAACTAGGTCATGATGGGTCACGCCAGTTTATAGGCAACAAACCCAGTCGCAGTCATGGCTATTTGGATGAAAGCGGTCTTTCTGGTTATGAAACGCGTGTAGAAGTCGGAAAGCTGGGGCTCTGGTGCTAGAGGAGCGAGTTTATTGGGGAAGACGAGCGTATTCACGGTTCGCGCAGTCGACATCCCGGAAAGTCCGCACAGCATGGCCTTGGCGGCGGAGCTCATCGTTGACCCAGTCGAGGCGCTCTGTCCGTTTTCGAGACACTTTTGCCTGCGCCGTTTGGAGCTGCTGGACGGCTTTGTCATGGCGTCGTTGCTCCACCTCAACGCCCGGGCTGTCGGCTCCATTATCGTCGTTGGTTGACTCGTCATTCGTGTTGGTAGGACATGCCTGTTCCAATCGACAGTACTTAGAAGTGGTTACCGCGGCGGTAAGCGGAGCTAAGTACATGCCATTCCAGTGATACACCCACCGCAAAGCATTGCTTACCGCGTGCTCAACGAACGAATCAGCCTCGAGCTCTGCGACAAACTTTTAATCAGCTTCAACGGAGACCATCCCTGAATACAGCTGAAGAGCTGCCTGCCCAACATTCTTCGTCATAGCCGCGCCCAACCGTTCTTCGTAGCGGGAACATAAGCGCCTCCAAACGCTATTTTGCCGATGCTAGCGTAGCTTATGGCCAACAGGGTGACAACCGCGCCATAATAAGAATGTGGACGAGCATCTTTCCATCCGTAGACATGATTGAGGAGAACTTCGTTATGCCATGTAGTGAGGACTGTTCAATTGGGGGGACGGCTTTGATTCCCATTTTCAGTCGCCTTTGTCAGGTGGCGTCAATTGGGTGGACGGCTTTGGTTCCTTTTTACGGTCCCCTTTCGCAGTCGGCGCTTGCTTCCCTAGCCACCCCCAGAGCTTAAGATAAAGCAGCACAGCCTCAGCTAAACCAAACCCTCCTATTATCCCAGGTATCAAGTCGGTGGCGTTCCGTACTCGTGGTGGTTCTTCTGGGAGTTCCGATTTTGGTGGGCCTGTCCGTTGTTCTGCCAGCTCCGATTTTGGAGGATCTGTCTGCGAATCACTCGGTCCCATTAGCTTAAGCTTGGCTCCTTGAAGGTCTGCCTTCACTTGGTCCTGTTTCGCCCGCAGGGCGGCGGCTGCAGCCTTCCAGTGGCGACTTTTTGGGGATCCTTCTCCTTAGTCACTGTCACTCTCTGCATCTCTGACTCCGCTGTCGGCTCCATTATCCTCGTTGGTTGACTCATCATTAATGTTGGTAGGACATGCCTGTTCAAATCGACAGTACTTAGAAGTGGTTACTGCGGAGGTAAGCGGAGCTAAGTACATGACATACCTGTGATACACCCACCGCTTAGCATTGCTTACCGCCTGCTCAACGAACGGATCAGCCTCGAGATCTGCGACGAACTTTGGATGGGCTTCAACGGAGAAGGCCGGGGAAGCTTGCTGACGACCCCTGTATACAGCTGAAGAGCTGCCTGCAGTAGTTGGAGCACCCTCGATCTCTCTTCCCGGGTACGTATTACGTCGTTTTCCCGGAGGAACTCTTCGAAGGATTCTCGGTCCTTGCAGTGGAACAACACGACCATGCGCGTCTGCTCATGTAGATCCTTGAGGACATAGTTGTACTTTTGGGTGACTACCCAGACGCTCTGCTCGGTGTGCCGACCAGAGAAGACCAGATGGACAGCGTGTCTTTCTTTTGTGTCAACGCTTTCGTTGCCGAGCAGTCGTCGATTATATACACCGTTGACTCACCCTGGAACTCGCGAGTAAAACAGCCAAAGCCAATCGTGGAGACGCTCGCCGGGGCCCAGAACCTAGACCCCAGGGTCCGGCCGTATCCAGGGGCGTCGATGATAAGTCTTGTTGTGTCGTACAGTGGGGTATATTATGATGATTTGCTGGAACACAACACGGCAAGCCCCTTCAAGCACATCGACGGCGAACACGGTCTGTCCACAGCCAGTCTGTCAGACGAGTGGGGCGTATGGGGCAGGAGTTGAGCTAGCTGCGAACTTATACAGCACTTCTTTGTATCGGCCATCGTAGAGGTTGAACTGAGCGTCCATGATAGTGTAGATGTACACGTTCAAATGCTCTTTCTTTTGCAACGCCTTAGTGATCTGCAATGTCATGCCTCCGCTGGTGTTAAGAGCTCGTCTCCCGCTACCGTGAAGCTGGTCATTATCCGACGTTCTCAGGGCGAACCACAGGGCATACATGGTGACCAGAAACTCCCCGAGTGATACGTCCGCCAGCGCCAGGTCTTCGGCGATCATGCCTGCTTCGGGGTGGCGCTTATTACCCGCGGCTAAGAACTGTTTCGCCTCATCCCACTGCTGATAGGGGAACATTCCCGTATGATATAACTGATTGGGGACGCCCTCGATCGCGACCTCGATTTTCTGGATTTCGGGGTTGTAGAAGGCCTCAGTATCCCGCATGAAAGCAGCGCCTGGCTCCTCGATGAGCAGCAGGAGCCCCTTCATGCTGGGGACGGGCACGTTCGTGTTGTATTCCACACCGAGTCCTTCTTATTCTTTTTCTCTATTTCTCTATGCGGTTTTTCTCTATGCGGTGGCGCAGGATGCGGTCGAAGAACACTGCGAAGTTCCATGCATTATGGCCCAGGATAAGGCGGGCCAGGTCTGGGTGAGTCACCTGCTTAAACTCAAGACTGATGTTGTTGATACTGTAGCTGGTTGTCTCTAGATCCCCGCCTTGCCGCTGGCCTGGATCACGCGGTTGTAGTTCTTGAAGGTGACCTTGTACTCCAGGCGACTCTCCAGTAACTCGAAGTCGAGCGGTATATAATACCGGTTGCTGTAGGCCTTCGCGAAAGCACTGTCTACCATCGCCTGTGCCTATCCGCAGCTTTGTGATGCTCCTATCATCGGATATGTCGATACCCTGGTACTGGGCACTTTCTCTCTTCCTGCTCGTCTTCCAGAGGTCGAGGTAGCAATGCAGGACATCACTGTCGTCGATAGATAGGATCTGCTGGCCGCGTACTATTATCGTCGTCTTCTTTACCCAGGTTTTGAACCACAGTCCTGTTGGCGTCGACCGAGTTTAGCGTGATGGTGAATGCCAATCGAGTTGTTCCCGGGACGGGGACATCGTGCTGGCCGAGATTTGGAAACCGAACGAGGAGCCGTTGGTTCGGGTCGATAGTGCTAGGGTTGTTCGTCACCACGACAGTCTGCCTCTGGCCTTTAACCCCGTGCGGGTTGCGCAATCTTCGGTGAGGGTTGAGCCGGCGTCCGTAATTCTCAGCTACCATTGTTGGCTGTATTAGAGGCCTACCCGCGTGTTCAATAGTAGGGTGCTACCATGGCCGACTTTAACAACCCCGCATTTGATGATGACTACGACGTGGATGACGCGGGCGCGGGCTCGCCCTTAAAGTTGGACACAATCGCCGCCCGGCCCGTCCGGTGGGAGTATTATTCGAGACAAGCTGGGCTTTGCGGATTGGGCAAGAAGGAAGCCCACTCTCCCGGCTAAGCTTATCAGCGAAATTAAGCCTCGCCTGAAAAGGAAAAAGAGATCAGAACCTTCCTTTAAAAGAAGTACCACCGGTGGAAAAACGCCTGTGATGGTGTTGCGACGGCTCTCGCCGCCGTGGCCTGAGCTTTGGCGCATCGGGGATTGGACTCTCTACAGTCATTGCGGCGCCTGTTCTGCTCGGTTTAGAAGCGGCGGCCGGGGTCTGTGGACTAACAGCTCTGTTGTTACGACTCAACGCTCAGAGAACCTCCTACAATTGGTTGTTAATTTCGGCTGATTTTGGCTTACATAACTTCCGGGGGCAGTTATATATGTATGCTGGGACCCTCCTGAGGGGGTGAGGAGGGTCCCAGGAAAAAGTGCGCCATAACCTCCATTGTTTATACTACTAACTCTCTTAACGATTTAATTTGTGGTTGGAGTCTTCAAGATTTTTTTTTCAGTTGTCCACATCTACATCGAATGCTTCAATGAACAGTCAGCACATATAAAGCGAAATACCCTTAGGTAAAAAACAACACATCTGGCAAATCAAACTACAAATATGTTTCCATTGGCAGGAGTTAAGAGTCTATATTCCCGTCTCGTAGTGCTTGTTATAGATAAAGTGATATGGGGAGAGTGACATTTCTAGACTTCACTACCCCCCTCGATTGCATGTGGACAATACATTTATTCGTTGGCGATGAGGTGAGGTAGGTGATTTATGTGAACTGAGTATTCTATATGAAACACAGAAAACTTCACTGCACAGTTCATGCAGAGGCCAACCCCCTCCAGTCTGTAATGGCGTTCCTAATATATCAATAGACAGTGGATAAACACAACCAAATGACATTAGATGAAGCTTCCTGCTCTCCTGGAGTTCTCAGAGCCAAAGGGTAACAGACAGCTTGGTGTCCTGTTATGTCCTGTGAGTGTCTTTTCTCATTGCTAGTGGGGTTGAGGGTTTCATTTACTCATTGTAATTAGTGAAAATAACGTTTAGTACCATGTAAAACCCCAATTAATGAATCAGCCAAACGAATTTGTGGTAAGGGGTATATAGCATTAAGAAAAGTTCTGATACGAATTACATACATTAAAACCGAATATGATTTGTTCATTCATTCGTTCATCTATATATTTGCTCTCCATGTAAAAAAATAAATAAATAAAAAAGCCTTTTTGATATCTATCATCTCCTTTAAAATTAACTTTGCCTACTTATCATCACTATTATCTGATTTAGTTACCATTATATTTAATATTTTCGTTGCCTATTTTTTCTTTTAATCTTTGTGAGGGGGGGGGGGGTTCTACTATTTGTGTTGAGGAAAAAAGTGTAAGGAATGGATCCGTCTTCTATGCCATTGCGTGTTGCATATATATACATTTACCTAAAAAACGAGAGACAGGAATGTATTGCCTTTTGTACAAAAAAAATTATCAATATTATGAACTTTCTTTTGAAAGGGGTTTTGTGTGCAAATATCCCTGCAATGTCAATACAATGGTCTCTTGCAGTCTGTTAAACCGAAGACAAAAATAAACATGAAACCAATTATATAAAAAAACACAAAAACCCTTTATGTAAATACACGTACTTTGAACTAAGAGCATTGTTCATTGTACAGCTTATGCAGCGTATGCAATAAGAAAAATGAAAATAAAAAACATTTGTAAATTAAAATAAATCTTTTCAGTGGTTGGCCTACGTTTATTAAATTTTAATCCGGAAACATATCTTGAATTATAAGTAAAATCTTTAACAGGGTAGAAAGTCAAAGTTTGAGTCGGGTCTATGACTTCTGTAATACATGTATCACTCTGATCTTATTTAGTGCAGAACTGTGTTAAAGTTTCAATTGAACACCTGCATGTTAAGGTAAGTTAGGTTTATTAACCGTAAGCTAACAGCTTATTGGTATACACAAATTACTGTAATATATATAAACATATAAAGATGGCTGTGCCAGTGTGATTGCTTTTAGAAATATACATGGCGGAGAGTAGTCTATGCTCTCGGTATAGTTGTACTTTCTAGATACTTGCCAAGTTTTAGAAGTTCAGTTACAATCTTTGTTGATATAGAAATTGTATTAATTTGAATGCAAAAGGCTTCTTACGATGATATTTCGTAATATGCAGAAGCCTCAAATTATTAAAGGCAGGGCATATAGGAATGAAATGGAATTCATCCTCGGCTGTTTTTTGTTTGGGATATGATTGAGTTATTAGCCTGTAATCGATAAGATACATCTCTGGGCTTGTACCACCCTCAATTTTTACGAGGTTTCCTCCCGGTTTTTCACCATATTAGGGCAACGAACTGTGTGAAGTGGACAATCCGTCGTCATATAAGTGAAATACCCTTGAGTACGATGTTAAACCCCGATCAAACATACACACAACTCAGAGTTTCCGAGGACTCGGTGGCCTACGTACCTCAACCCATTGTCTGCCTCCTATTTTACTCTTAAAGCCTAGCTCTTACTTTAAAAGATAACAAAATCCTGATCATGACATTAAAAATACTTTACTTGTGACATCATTAACAATTTTTAAAACTAAATAGGAAACACTATGGCTTTGCTGTGTACTGGTAGAATCACACACTTTCACACACACGCACACGCACATATAAAGCACGGCATTAAACACCAACCATTTTCCCCTTATTTTGGAAAATCATTTGGTACTTTATTATCAAGATAGATTTGGTATGAGTTAAATATTTTGAAATTCTTCCATTTCATGTTTGTGACAAATGAAAGATTAATATTTTGGAGAGCTACAATTTAAAGTCCATGTAGTGTGGACTTTTCACCTTTCCATTGTATTCACAACCATGAATGGCAATGCAATACGGTCTTGATTAAAGTATTTGTTTTTTGACACCCAGATAGTACATGGAAAGTGTGTTTGTTCTTTTAACATGTGTGTTCTGATTATGAATGTAACAAAGTAATCAGTGCAAAATGATTGTATGTTTCGTTATTAAAACGTTCCATTTTGGTTAATAAAATTAGTTTTAATTTTAACTAGATTATTACTGTTAGATTTTTGTGTTGTATGTAATTGTTTGAACAGGAGTTGGGAAGTGCAGTTCTTCATAGGAAAACAATGCAACAGAGTTTAAACATCTTGTTGCTTTAGTGTCTTTGAGTTAAATTTGCGGCAACCGGCCAAAACCTTGTATAAGTACAAGAAAGTACTGGAATGATTTTACAGTAGATTATGACCTAAAACATAAACAAATTATACTGAGGTTTTAGTATCTTCGTGGTACATTTGCAGTCAATAGTAGCCTACCGTTGGGCAACAGGGGGGTGCTTTATTTAAGTATAGGACAAAACAGTAATTTTGCAGACACAGGAATAATTTTACAGCGGATTGTGACTTAAAACAACAACAAATCATACTGTTGTATTAGTATCTTTGTGGAAAATTTGGAGTCAACACAACTGTCAAACAGCATTGGAAAGCATTGTATTTAGCACATGACAATGTTTTAATTTTACAATGGATTTTGGTGTAAATCAACAACAAACCTCGCTGTTACTTTAGTGTCTTCATGGCAAAACCGCTGTAAAAATACGCTTAATTTTTAACAGCATCTTCTCGGTTATTTACAAATTAAAATATTGTTTATCTACAAATAAAAAGTGTTATAAAACTACAGTGAAAAGTGCTGGTCTCAAAGTTGCCAACAAATTTTACTGTAGAAATACGGTAGCGTTTTTTTACAGTGTACACCCCTATGGACTCGCTAAATCAAGACTGTCGTTTGGTACTCCAGTAAACATGTGCTCTCTGGAATTCACTCGGGGACTGACATATGTCGATGGAAGAAGCACTTAGAGCTTTCATGCAGCAACACATTCTCACCAATGCACCGCTTTCAGTAGAAGATATCTGACCCTTTTTCGAGATATAACTCTTGCCGTATCAGCAAGGGTTTTCAATCCTGTTTCATTCAGATTCCACAACCGATTGGGCTCTTACTTGAAATTTGGCCGAGAAAGGATGTTCTGGTACTGTGTGAAGAAGATATTAACGCTCTCTCTGTCGAAGGCAGTCGCTCTCGCTATGTTGTAGATTTTGGTATTCTCGGGATCAACTGATGATTCCTTGTTATCAGACCGTAAAACCAGCCCGTACCTGTTTCCTGGTGTGTGTCCCATGGTGATGGGTGTTAGAGCCAGTAGTGTAGAATTTCCAAGTAGTGTAGAAATCGACCAGTAGTGTAGAAAAAATCAGCTAGTAGTTTAGAATTGACCAGTAGTGTAGAAAAAATTAACCAGTAGTGTAGAAATTTGCTTAACCAGTAGTGTAGAACGATATCAACCAGTAG
>JAVFBX010190669.1:0-13444 GCA_034783855.1 Mopalia kennerleyi | reverse complement strand
TTGCATATAAAAACATTGACGTTTACTTTACCGTTGCTGTAATGTTATAACATTTAATTTAGGTTTGCAAACAAAATGAAAACGCCTCCTCAAGACATGTGTGATTTAAAAATAAAATCCATCTGATTTTGATAAAAACGTATGTGAGTAATCGTAAACGACAGTAGTTTATTTGAAAACGCACCAGTTTTTCAAAAAGTTGCTAACGTTTGACAATAAACGCGTCGTCCGTCATTTTTTTTTACAATGTATTCGCCGATGAAAAGTTTATTTTATTTTTCACAATATTTGATACCATAAAACAGAGGGTTGAAGTAAAGATTTCAAACCAATGTGACTTGTAAGTCTACATGCTGTCATATAAGAGACATGATTTCTGGTCGACATATTCGGTGGCACATAGACGACATTACCAAATTTTTATTTCGTGATTTTTTTGTTGTTACACGTTTGTTTTTTAGCATGTCATTTTCTAGTTTCCACGTAGGTGAAAACCTTTCCACTTACGTGTTTTCGTTTCCACCCAGGCGAAAACTCCCGAGTTTCATTTTTTAGTTTCTATCTAGGTGAAAACCTTTCCACCTAAGTGATAACGTTTCCACCGAGGTGAAAACTTCCAAGTTTTTTTTTTTTAGTTTCCACCTAGGTTCTGCATGGTGGTAAAAAACAAAAAACAATACAGAACTTACACAAATGCTATCTCTGGCAGTCCAAGCGTCAATACTTCCTCACTTGGAGTGCCAGGTATTTCCTCCTTTTCTCTGTCCTTCAATCTGATTTCGTGTTTCAACTCCCGAGGTGCTGGGGAGGTCTGGCAATTCGTCATCATCTTCTAGCCATATTTATGGGAGATGAAAAAAACTCAAAGCTAAAAAATAAAACTCCGGAGTTTTCACCTAGGTGGAAACTTTATCACCTAGATGGAAAGGGTTTCACCTTGGTGGAAATTAGAAAATGGAACTAAACTATTAAAACAAAAAAAATAAATTAATAAATAAATAAATAAAAATTTGGTAATGTCGTATATGGGCCACCGTATAGATATATAAAGTAGACAGGTTTATATCCAATATCCTTTCCAAATTTGCATTTTAATAACGATATATAACACAGCATCTTATTTCACAATATACATTTCACATTAAAATATAACATAATTTTATCTAATGCACAAGAATATTTTTATAATTTTGTAATGAAACAAGGATTGGTGTTAGTTAACATAAAACAAATCCAACCCTACTTCGTACAAAAGCTTAAAACATGCGCTGCTCCGACTTTTTTGTAACGTTTGAAGCTCAACGCCTCTCATGAACACATCTATCAACATGCCAAAAATCGTTAACGTCGTCAAAATACATTAGGCCGAGTTAAACTGTGTCTTCAAATGCGTAGTTGAAAGTATTAAAGGTTGGTTTGTTTTTATCCAGCATATAATGACCAAGTATAAATGTATTATTTGTTATCTGTATGTCTTCAGCATTTTGCCATAATGAATTCCACAATGATACTAAAAGACACAGGTGAATTAAAGTTTAATATGGCGCTGCCGCCTATCAACTGTTGGCACATAGCATATTTACTACTTCGTGTTTGTTCAGGCGACTACTATTTTTTCTTGGATTAAAATGCCCTCTCGTCGATTGTTACGTAAGTTTATCGGTAACTATGGAGATCGCAGATTGGGGGGTTTCTAGGTAGCACGGTCGGGCAAATCAAATTTGTCATAAAACTGAAATAATAAGAACAACTGACGTTAATGATCAGTGAAACAAACAAACAAAAATCAACATGAAACTTAAGCAAAGCAGCCAACAAAATAGAACAAAGGTGTGACCGACAATTTCGAAGTTGTAATATTTACTACTTCGTGTTTGTTCAGTCGACTACTATTTTTTCTTGGATTAAAATGCCCTCTCGTCGATTGTTGAAACTCAGTTAAGTTTGAAACTA
The DNA here is from genome assembly GCA_034783855.1 of Mopalia kennerleyi. Taxonomy (NCBI): domain Eukaryota; kingdom Metazoa; phylum Mollusca; class Polyplacophora; order Chitonida; family Mopaliidae; genus Mopalia; species Mopalia kennerleyi. Next base: position 11,491 of record JAVFBX010190669.1, on the reverse strand, counting down.
AATGGATTGTTATACTCGGAAAAGGTTAAAGTCTGTGAGGCGTTGAAATTTTTATGCAAGCCATTCCAACGAGTTGGCGCCTGGGACAATACTCCTCTGAGAAGATTACTGCAATAATCTATGACAAATGTTCATTCTGTGGCGAGGCACTATGACATGTTGGTTGTCAACTGTTATCAAACCTCCCTCTTGCGTCTCTAGCGTCCCTATACTAGCTGCCATAAATTGACAGATCTAGAAGTTCGCGGCAGCTGACAACCAGACGAGGGCGAGCACTAATACACCTGCCTGCCCATCGAGACTAAATCGGCCAATGGGATCTTACAGCAGTCATTAGTTACATCGATGCGGCATTTATGCAAAAATACGCAGACGCACAGACAAAAACGCACATTGTGACAAGACAGATATGTTAGACAGCAAAAGCGGTAAATGTATAGAAATTAAGAGGATATAAATATAAATCCCGCTGAATATTCGTCTGGAGCTCGTTACGACCAACATCTACTCATCAAAGATACCATCAGCAAACGGGTGCCATTACAATTATTTCTATATGTGTGCGTTCAAACAAGGCAGAGAGATTAAAATTGACGATGTGTAAGAACTATAGGTCCAACAAGAATAGGAATAGCTGTAACAAAACTGACGTTATCCTCTCGTATGAGATGTATTTTATATTATTTATAGCCTTCGAGGAAGCTCTATCTTCTTCTTTCTGCTTATCAGAAGACAATCATAACTGCAGGTTGATAGCCACTAATGTGATCTATGAAATATTCACGATTCATAAGCCGCATGATCGTTATTCAATCTGACAATAAACGCCACATCAAATGTCGATTTGGAGCAGGCCGTTGTCGGTCTCGCAAAAGTTGCATTTGTTATCCCTTAATATGTAAATACAAAGATTTGTTATACATAACCTTTGTTTAGGACATTTGTTTATTTTAGAGACGTTCCAATAATTATGGTATTTTTCTACTGACGGGACTCGTACATTTACGCGGTATTTCTCCTAGCTTTTCCATTAGACTGCACGTTCCTGGAGCCGAATCTGAATAATTTACATGACTACTGATAAAAATCTCATCTGACATTCAACTAAGAGGAACAGCGTCTGCTGCTAAACAGAATAAAAGCATTGACGAGCAAAGTAAGAGCCGTGGGCGTTAATCATGGTGAGGTACAATCGACCGTTTTGTATATCATGGCGGTGATGTTTACCTAAATCACGTCAGTTCTGATACAGTTTGTCTCTGTCATTCATTTCGATTTGAATTGCAGTAAACGTATACACAACAGACACGGAATGTCATTTCCTTTTTTCTTTCTTGCATGAAATCCCCGATCGTTAATGTAGATATAGGATGGCTTACTTGTGTAAAGTTCAGCATTCATAATGTTATTCTGTTAGAATTCAAAACCATTGTAAACTGTCATTTTCCTGCCCTGGAAATTGTTTGCTTGTTTGTCGTTTTTGTTGTTTTATGGACATTTCACCCACGTGGCAGCGATTTCTCCGCTCCATACAGACAACGTATAGCGCCTCTGTAGAGTATTGGTGCTGATGAAATCGTATCTACTGCCTTATTCACTCAAACCTAGACATTTGGTACTCGGCCAGAAAGAAGTGGGGCCTATAATCTTCGCGTCCAGCCCAAGCCTGATGTAACCTGTTAAGAGTTAAGTCTGAAATGATCGCATGGGGACCCTGTTCTCGAACTACTTACTCTGAAACAAGCACCAGTATCGATATGTCAAGTGTGAAAATTTTTTAGGATGTCAAAGTTGTATAGGCTTTCAAAGTTTAACAAATGACATATCGTACAAGCTATATGTGGCCAAAACGCATTTACATATACATTTCTAAGCATTAATTACAATTGTATAGGGATGTCTATTCGTTAAAAACGACGAATTATCTCATATTTATATATGAATATATTTTATGGTACATTTAAAACAATACTTTATACACCATTTAAATGGTCATAACGTTTGTCTGTATAGGTTACCCATAACACAACTCGAGAGCAAGGCTTATTAAGAAACTTGTCTCTAGGAGTTTTCTAGAACATTAGATCATTCATCGATATTAATTAATCTTCATCCCTGTGCCAGTATGATTGCTTTTTTAAAAGTTTATATAACGGCGGAGGCAAGCACAATTCTCTCTACATAAATACTATGTATAGATAATGAATGTGTCAGCACTTCACATAGAGAGAGATAGGCAGCCTACACTTATCATCTTCCTATGCAAGGGTCAGTATGTGTAAGACGAGACGTCCACATTACTATCCCTTGAAATTCCAATGAAAAACGTGGCAAAAATTTCATTGGACTATGGTAGAAACACGTTGGCCATTCAAAAAGGCGTTTAAACATCAAAATCTACAACAAACAATCGTTGCGCCACTGCCAATTGACATGTCTGTGGATGACGTCAGGACTCGTTAATGGGACTTATATCGTGTATGTATATTACAAAGATAGCCTTCTTGTCATCCTGTGTTCTGACCGCCTCTTTCTTATTCTAAGAAAGCCCCAATCTGATTGGGTAGAGTAAAGAGATGTCATCCGAAAGTAACTGTTGTCAACTCTATAGCTAACTCATCGCCTATGGAGGCAAGGTAAGAAAGGGAGAGAGGCTTAATGCGACGATTTTCTTTTCCGCCTTGCCTCGAAGATGACACTTGTGGGAAAGTCTGGTCATTTCTATAGCTCAGTCGATACAGTGTTGGTCTTTCCCGCCAAGGGCCACGAGATTGATCACCAAAGTGCATTATTTTCTTTTCTTACCTATAGAATATATGGCTGGCTTTATGTAAGGTTCAATTAAAGGGTCAATTAAAGTTCTGAAAGTAATAACAATAGTGTTATTACATTGCAGTGAAATATCACTTTTATGCTTGGAGAAAATCCTGGTATTGCACTGGTATATAAATATTAAAACCCATAATTTAAAGTCAACATGATAGATTCTGAAATGAGCAGACGTCAAGTACATGATTCAGGAGAGGGTCAAGTGAAGTTTGGAGAGTAATAACAGAAGTGTTATATCACTGCAGTGATATGTCACCTTTATGCGTGAAGAAAATCCCGCTAATCCACGGCTATATAAATAATAAAACACATTAATTAAAGTCCACAGGATTGTAAACTGCCGACCTTTGATACTAAGTACAACACATGTGTATTATAATTTAGAATATTCAATTTAGAGTAAATTTGTTTTCCAAACTATATTTCCATTAATATGAATTCACACCTATAACATTAATAAAATATTAAACAAAGTTTGTTAATTGTCTTTGTGGAATTAATCTAGCTTTTGAAGCCAATTTGTTTTTACGACACTGCCGAATGTTCATCTTAGTAATATCCTAGCCTCATGCCCTTTTGTAAAATTGTCTGCCAATATACATAAATTATGCAACGAAAGATGTTACATCAGAGCGGTCAATATAACCTAATGTATTCTTTCGGTTGTGACATGTGTGTTCCTAGTGATATATATTTTTAATGTAGAGAAATGAAATTTTGCTTCCCTCCACCGGGATACGAACTCGGATCTATAGCAGGGACAGCGGTCTAACCGTCTGTCACATCACTAATGTGGGATTAGAGATAGACTTTCAACATGGTGTGACGTCACCTAATAGAGGATTAAATTTAATATTGCATCGAGCTAACAGCTCCTATTAATTATAAAAAAAATGGGTGATGCGGGTATATATCTGTGCATGGTGCATGTTTTCATTGTCCACTCATTTGGCACACAATGTGTCGACCCGGTGGACCCTCTCTGTAGCAGCAACGCCGTCAAATTTTGAAACTTATATCTTGAAAATATCATGAGAACATGACATGGTTTGTCTTCCAAAATCAGTTGACATTCCTATTCCATGTACCAGAGTTGAATATTGTGTATATTTTTCACTATGTGTTTCTTCAAAGTTCTTACGCTGGCGTCATTTTTATTTCCAGCTCTGCTTTACGCCACGATTTTCAGTAACGTCACGACGATTTTCCAGCAGTTTTATGCTAGCACAGCTCGGTACCACGACATGTTGAATAGCGTCCGTGAGTTCATGAAGCTTCATGACGTACCCAAAGCGTTAAGTGAACGAGTTATGGACTACATAGTATCAACGTGGGCCATGACGAAAGGGATTGACGCAGCAAAGGTAAACGTTTTTAGAGTAAAATATTATATGCTTACCGCATTTTTTTAAACACGCAGTAAGATGAAGACCCGGGGACGTTAACAGCTCCTTGAATTAAATCTTTTGCGTGGTGCATTTTCAACATCTTTTGAATTTGTTTCTAGATTTTTAGGAAAATTGCTGCATTAAAAATCGCCTGAGATGCATCTGGCGTCAAACAATAGCAAGGCCAGACAATCGCTGGTCGCAATACATACACGTCACATCCGACATTGTTAGGACCCTTCCACTTCCCCGTGTGATCTTCATATAAAGTTGGTTTGTGGCATTCCTCACTGCCACCGATAGTAAATATTTAATAATGTAAAGGAAGAATTTGCATGTCCACACTAAGAGCAAGCCCTTCGCTAAAAAGTTAACATTATAACACCTTCGTCAAATGGAAATATTGGCGGAGTTGTCTGTCAAATAAGAACTACCAATATACCTGCACAAGTAGCATTTACATTCGAACACTTAGGAGACATCTTTTCCCTAGTCAATACAAGTCTTGCACTATTTATTCCGAAACCTTGCTATTGTAGCCAGATACTTGGTGAAATAAGCTGCCTAGTTATATTCAACTAAAGCTTTTATTTAGAGCTACTTACCTACATCCATGGCGTATTGCCAGTGTAATTCAAACTATCTGTTCGTTGTGGTCTAGACAATTTAACAAAATGAGGTCATCTGATCGCCGTTCCCTTTGGGATATATATATACACGTGTTTCACAAAATATAATGTAAAAACAGTAAAAGTTTAAAATAATTTAACGATGGTATGTCAAATAGTTTCAAAGAAATTTTATCATCTAATTTTTACAACTGAAAGGAAGGTACTTGATGCTAATGTTTGGGGGTTTTAACACTTATGTCGGTCCTTTTTAATTCTTTTCGTTCGCAAAATTTTGATTCTGTAAATAATTGGTTGTACAGGTATAATTGTGTTATTTTAAATTTTTAAATCCAAAATGAAACGTTTGATATTTTGACACTAGTATGTGTCCTTTTCGGTTCGGTTTGTTTCTCTTTGTGATGTTGAGTGCCAGGAGTGCTATTAGCTCGAATTATTTTAGTTGTAAATGGGGAAAAAATGAAATATTTTAACAATTTCTTTTTAAATAAAACAAAAAACGAAAGTTGATAGTATGTTTTGGCCACAACGTAGCTGAAATACTGCTGAATGTGGCGTAAAACAATAATCAATCAATCAGCATTCAGCCGCAAAGAGACCAAATGAGATCTTACATGGCTGAACCATTGCGAAATATTGCCTTTAGTTACGCAAGTGATATTAATTGAAATTATGGTTGAGATTATTTTATTGATAATTTGACGAAGACAGATAATGTAAAAAGAAATTCTCAGGTGAACACCGTCCATCTACTTCTGTACAACGATAACTGAATTGCCAATCAATTAACAGCCCATCCTTTCCTATCGATACAGAACAATTAATCTTTATTGTGTGACTACAGTAGCTCGTAGCTAATTTATATGACTTACTTTTGTTTTGCAGGTACTCAATTATTGCCCTAAAGACATGAAAGCTGATATCTGTGTCCATTTAAATCGCAAAGTATTTAGCGAGCATCCAGCATTTCGACTGGCCAGTGATGGTTGTCTTCGAGCACTCGCCATGCACTTCAACATGACACACAGTGCTCCGGGCGATCTTATCTTTCATCAAGGGGAAAGTCTCGATGCACTCTGCTTTGTGGTTTCTGGATCCCTGGAAGTCATCCAGGATGATGAAGTGGTCGCCATTTTGAGTAAGTGCCCATTGAACTTTTTATCGACTGACCAGAGGCATATAACGTTTTCTTAAAGCGACGTGATGGATTTTCTATAGTCGCTAGGTTCTGCCTGTGCTGAGTAACTACTCTATCTGCGTTTTTATATCTAGGCTGTATATACGTTCAATGCTTCTTCAAATTGTAAATTTACGACAACATTATTTTTCTGATATCAAATGCCACGATGAAAACACGACAACTGATCGTAATGAAATTGTCGCATTTCTAGATGACGTCAAACATTTATGGCACGTATACCAACGCTTGCTGGACTTTTCCTTTAACGGAAATATATATTCACAATAGACGCAATTTGTCGAGACAAGCAGCCTAGTCACGCTCGCTTCACATTTCTAGTCCAACGAACAGGCGATATCTCTCCTAGTGATCGGTCATTGCAATGTTGCACTTAGCCATGGTACCTGGTATCCTTCTGCCTCAGGCCGCAACATTGAAATACAATAAAGAAGGCATACACTTCATATCACTGCTGCAGAATAATATAAAGAAGGCATTAATTTTATATAAAGGCTGCAGAATACAATAAAGAAGGCATTTAATTTATATCACGGCTGCAGAATACAATAAATAAGGTATTTACTTTGTATCACGGCTGCAGAATACAATAAAGAAGGCATTTACTCTATATAAAGGCTGCAGAATACAATAAAGAAGGCATTATCTCTATATAAAGGCTGCAAAATACATTTACTTTTTTTCACGGTTGCAGAATTCAATAAAGACGGCATTTACTTTATATCACGGCTGCAGAATACAATAAAAAAGGCATTTACTTCATATCATGGCCGCAGAATACAATAAATAAGGCATTTACTTCATATCACGGCTGCAGAAAACAATAAAGAAGGCATTTACTTCATATCATGGCCGCAGAATATAATAAAGAAGGTATTTACTTTATGTCACTGTTGCAGAATACAATAAAGAGGGTATTTACTTGATATCACTGTTGCATAATACAATACAGACGTCATTTACTTTATATCACGGCTGCAGAATACAATAAAAAAGGCATTAACTTATATAAATGCTACAGAATACAATAAAGAAGGCATTTCTTTATATAAAGGCTGCATAATACAATATATAAGGCATTTACTTTATATGACGGCTGCAGAAAACAATAAACAAGACATTTACTTGATATGACGGCTGCAGAAAACAATACAGAAGGCATTTACTTTATATCACGGCCGCAGAATACAATACAGAAGGCATTTACTTTCTTTCAGGGCAGCAGAATACAATTAAGAATAGACATAAACAGTGCAATTGCTTTAAATAAGATTGACCTCTGCTATTTGCTATGATATTATAGCAGAGGCGATACTCTGTTTGACAAGTAGTACATTACTTGATTGGTCTAGATGTGTTTTCATACTTTCACTTTGATCTCTGTCTGACCGCCAACAGACAATACGCGTGGCATGGTCTGATATTTATCTGGCGGCGACACCAGCCTTGACTTTGAAAGATGAATATACGGTAGAGATGCACTATCTGCATTTGGTCATCATTTTTTGTTTTGCCTGAGCATAATTAACAGCGGAGACGACATATTTTAAATTACATACCACTTGATTTGCTCTCAAAACCAAAAGGTAAAACTTCAAATGCTATATAAAATTGGATAAAGAAGGTAAACAAACTTAAACCCCAAAAGTTGAAGAAGTGTTTGCAGAAATAAGACACCATCGTTTTGGTATGGGAATGTGGGTTGTCATGTTGATGTATCCTCTGGTGTACTTACGCTAATTCGCCTTAAATGGTGAATGAAGCACGTATCAAGATGACGTATACAGACAACAGAGCACCTGGCGTCGATCAATTGATATTCCTGGAGCTGTCTGCTCGAGATACCCAGCTCTCTGATTGGTTGTGATGATAGATTACAATGAACACGTCACCCAATGCTCTTCTCTTATATCATGTCATCTGCATTAGTAAATTAGTTATCTTTTGTTTTGGCGGTGTTAATCCGTCATAATCTGACATTCTCTTCCAGCTATTTAATGATATTTTGTCGTGATCTATCCCAGTTACACGATCCATCAAATATATTAATGCTTGCTGTTAAGTAATCGCCAGGGCTGATACACGCACTGACAGATTGACAGATTATCGGCAAAGGTTATTGTGTTATTCATTGGCAATGTAGTTCTTTGTATTGCATAAGCGTTTGAATTGTTGGGCTTTTCGTTGAGTATATAAAATATTACCTAAAACTGTTTTTGTTGACAAGAACTAGAATTAAGTATATTTACTATACCGACAGTGAATGGTAAAAATGGAGAAATTCGAATTAGTGGTCGGTGCTTTATTCTTCGGGAGAACAGATCTTTGACGATACAGCGGTTGTGTTACAACCCAATCACCCACTAACAGAACACTTCGTTCGTTGTCGGTCGGTCTCATGTGTGTCAGTGGTACAATCTTCAAATGGAAGCCATGTCGTAAAATAAATTGGTTCATTTCCTAACTTGCTTTATCTGTTTACAGGTAAAGGTGATGTATTTGGGGATAATTTCTGGAAGGAAACAACCATAGGTCAATCAACAGCCAATGTCCGAGCACTCACCTACTGTGATCTTCATATCATTAAGAGAGACCGTCTTTTAGAAGTTCTTGAATTCTACCATGCCTTTGCCAACTCTTTTGCAAGGAATTTGACCTTGACGTATAACCTACGACATAGGGTAATTAAAGAAACTGAATTGTTTCGATCTTGTTTGGCTTGAACGTATGTTGGAGATTATATAGCCAACGAGCCTGGGATATGACTTGTGGATGACACCTTCATATAGGTTTTGGTTTAATATATTGAAATAAATATAGATAATTCTATTTCATACTTGGTAAAGCAATGTTTAAATATCATAATTCGTACTAAATAAACTTGTGATGATGCGTCTTGTTAAAACCCCTTCTGTTGTATTTGTTCCATTATTCTGTATATATGCGGTACACACTGTTGACAATTTTCACATGAGACTTCCCATTAAAGATTTTAAAATAGCGTATCTGTATAATAATAAAGGAATTGAAAGTAGCGCGATTTTGTGCATCTGAGATGTATAACATAACAAGCTTCCGAAGAGACTTATTTCATCACGTTTATGGCATTTGCAAAGCGGAACGTTGAGATTGTTCTTATATACGGTTGTGACAACAATACATAGAAAGAGGTTTCTATGAAAGGTAAAGACATGCAAAGTAAGAACATGGCCTCACAGTAAACTTTCCTTTTTTATTGTTATCACAACCATATACGAGGACAACTCTCACACTCTTCTTTGAAAATGCATAACTTGATGATGAAGTAAGTCACACTATAAAAGCATGTTGTAATACACAACTAAAATGTCAAAAGTCGGGTTACTTGTAATTGCTTGATTTAGTTTCATAAAACCACTCCATAATCGAGTTTATCTAAATGAAATGTAGATTTAAAATGAAATAAAATAATTAGCATTTTTCCATTTTATTTTCAGCTGATATTCAGGAAAGTTGCTGATGTGAAAAAAGAAAAAGAATTAGCGGAAAAGAGGAAAAATGATCCACCATTAGAGTTGGCGAGTGACCATCCAGTGCGCAAGCTTATATCGCGTTTCCGGAAAGTCAGCGAGACAAAACACACTCAACCATTTCATGATGCAGAGCGAGGGCACTCAAACACAATATTGATGGGAAACAACGCAGAAACTCGGCTCATAAATGTCTCGGAAAGTTCATCAAATTTCTCAGCGGTGCCTCGACTTGGAGGAGGTGCTTCAAAATGGGGAAAATTCCTTGGGCGAGGTGGAGGGGGTGGGGGAGGTGGTGGAGGAGGGGGTGGGGGGAGTGACGACGGTACTAGTGTTGGTGGAGGGAATAGCGTGGAGGAAAATCCACACAATGGCAATAACAATATTCCGGGTGCCATCCCAAAGAATGTGAAGGAAATTATGAAACCCCCAGAGCCACCGCCAAAACCTGCCGTGAAACCTGTTTCAAAATGGGGGAAGCTAATGTCAAAACCGCCAGAACCCATTCGTGAAAAACCAGAGCCTTTGAATCCCATTACCCTAAAATCGAATCTAACGAAAACTGACTCTACGGACAGTGGGATTCTACGAAGTGAAGTCAAGCTTGATCAGTTAGGAGACGGAAGTGACTCGTCCACAACACGTGATACTGTCGGTTCATCCGGAAGTACGCTTTCAGCAGTAGAACAGCAGATGCTAACTTCGCTTTATGACATACGATTGGAGATGAAGGAAGAAATGGAACATTTAAGTCATAAAATTAATCGAATAGACGACCAAATCAGTGAAATTTTGCGATTATTTTCCCCTTCTTCCTCTCCGTGTTCGTCTCGTGTGTCTACATATCCAAACTCTAGATATAGTACTTTTAATAGCAGTACAGAAAACAATAGTGCTGGGCAGTCACCAAAGAGTTCACAACCGTCGTCTCCGCACAGGACTTCTTTAGAGAATATTCCAGAAACTGCTATAATATCGCCCAAATCTGCTGGGTCGAAATCCCCATCCCGCCGTGGTAGTCCTGACTCGGGCAGTTCTGGACGATCTGCAGCCTCTGTGGTAGCGGGGACTGTTCGGAAAAAGAGTACAAGTAGTAACGATAGTGCTGGTAAGGCTTCCACGTCGAGTCCACCGGATAGCAATGTCAGTTCTAGGCATAGCAGTGTCCGAGGTAAGGCAAGAGAAAGCCGTGTGTCTAAACTTTTGAAGTCTAACAGAGTGGCTGATACTAGTTTAAATGTAGAAGCCCCAAAAGACGACGAGGATGCGCCAATTAAAGACAGAGATTTAGATATCATGTGACAAACGTGTTATATCCCATTTTTATAGTCAAATATGGTCGCATATCAGACATCATGTGCACAAGTCACTCCTTCCTCACGTTTCATTCATGTTGGGAAGTTGTACCAGTTCTTTAACGGTTTCAGGTTATTTTATGTCCAAACATAAATGTGATAATACACTGTGCCGGAGTTCCCGAATAAGACTATATTCCCACCACATGTCCAACGTTTATCATTTAACCCGTGGCGTATGGATCAGTGACTGCCGTTCAGTGTGCTGTTTGCTAACAGCGCCCTCAAGCGGCAACTAAATTTTGTGACGAGGGGAGGTTATAGGACAGATTTTATTATGATAGTGCTTCGTATCACATTCCACAGTGAATCTTTTTATTAGCATTGCCTTTTGGATCACTTAATGCGCCTTTTATATTCCTCTACACCACGCATTTCAATACCTACCATATTTGATTCCATTTACTATTTCATCTCTATCATTCCACTTTTAGGCTGTATATATTAATTGACCTGGTGCGTAGACGGTTGTGTTATCTCCTTACAGATCTTTTTTCATCATTTGACAATTGTGATATATATATGTCAAATATGCTTCTCTTAAAACCCCAATCCCACGACACCCTAACAATTTCTTCTGTGC
>JAVFBX010190658.1:0-13444 GCA_034783855.1 Mopalia kennerleyi | reverse complement strand
CTGCTGTGATATGGCGAAGCTGTGAATTAATGCCACTAATAACAACTCGCTGTTGTCTGTGAGATAAATAGCTTGCGAACCATGCTAAAAGTTTGCCAGAAATTCCCCAGAAACGTAACTTCGCCAATAGACCGCGATGCCAGACCCTATCAAAGGCCTTTGAAATATCAAAGAAAATAAACATAACTTCTTTCCCCCGATCTAACGCTTTGACAATGTCGAAATAAATATCCAGTAATTGAGTCACAGTTGAGCTGCCTGGTACAAACCCGTGTTGATGGGGTGATATGCACTCACGTACGTGTGCAAAAAACGGTTTAATAACAACCCTTTCGTACACTTTACTAACACAGCTCAGGAGTGAAATAGGCCTATAATTGTTAACTAAACTTGGATCTCCAGCTTTAAAAACAGGTGTAACATTAGCAATTTTCCACTCTTTGGGGAAGGTACCGTGATAAAGATAAACATTAAACAAACGCGTTAAAATAGGAGAAATCTCATTTCTAGCTTCATAGAGGAGACGCGGGCTTATTCCATCCGGACCAACTGCTTTGGAAGTGTCAATTGACTTGAGCACATCAAGAATATCCGAATTGGTCAACTGAAGCTCTAAAAGTTCGTTGACGTCCGGGTTAATAAGTTGTGGAACGTCAACATGCGAATCGTCAATTCTACAAATTGAGGCGAAATAATTATTAAGCAAATCTACTTTTCGATGTACGTTGTATTCATAACGATTCCCTTGTTGATTGTTATCATTATGAGAACGGAGAGCGGGGATTGTTGCGAAATTGCTGTTCCGATTTTTCAGGAGCGATTTACACAATTTCCACCAAAATTTATTTCCAGTGTTTCCTTGATTAATTTTTTCTTTAATTTTCTCGTTGTGATCATTTTTCGTTTTTCGAATTAAGCTATTTACGTGGTTTCTATGTTTTTTATACTGAGCTATGTTAGTAGGAGTGGGGTGTTTTCTTGATCGGATAAATAATTTTTCACGGTGCTTAATTTGTAATTTTATCTCTGTTGTAACCCAGTTTTTATCGTTCGGATTAATAAGAACGTGGCGGTTTGGTATAGAAGCGTTGGCAGCTGTTAGTATTGCATCACAGACTGCCTTACATAACTGATCAACATTGTGATTATCAAACAATCCATCCCAGTCAGTTGATAGAATATTATTACGTAAGTCTTCCCAGTTTGCTCTATCATAGTACCAGATATGCCTTCTATATTTAGGTAGCTTTGGAATACCAGACTGCAAACAGGCGTACACTGGACAGTGATCGCTGCAGAAGTTACTTAAAACACCAAAATCAGTTATCAGATTACGGTGACTGCAGATAATTGGATCAAGTAATGTGCCGGACACAGGTCGTGTGGGCTCTGATATTAGTTGGGTGAGACCAAAAACATCAATTATATTTTTGAGGTGACTAACTCTGGGGTTTAGCAAGTCCTCGTTTAGGTCACCCGATAAAATAAAGTTATGAGACCGAAACGAGTCGAACGCACTAGCGATATTGTCTTCAAAAACTTCCCAAAGACTACATTTTGACGATGGGGGACGATAAAGAACAGCTATAAGTGTGGGGAAGGATTTATGAATTTCTACCCATATCAATTCAAGATCGTTGTGCTCAAGCTCAGGATGGCGAGAAAAGGACAATTTTTGTGAAATATAAATACAGACACCTCCCCAAGCCTGAGCACGATCTCGACGTATCGGGGTATGGAAACCAGGCAGCTCAACTGAACTATCGGGTACTGTTGGTGTAAGATGACTCTCGGTTATGGCTATAACATCAAAGTTTGAAAGGTTAGCATATATTTGATCTAATTTGGCTTTTAAACCACATACATTCACGTGAACAAAGGATATCGGTAATTTATCAGAGGGACCTGGGTTTTGTTCAACATCTCCCGATAACAGAATAAGGGACTGTATTAGAAACGATACCACAAGTAGTTTAGATATAATAGTATGAATAGGACCACATAGCTTACGTAACAGCTTAAGCAAAATTATTAGTGTTATACTGGTTAAATTCCATATTACCAGACATCCTGATGAGCGAATATATACGCGCCCGAACAGACCAATCGACGCACGATAGTTCTCTAGACTATTACCCATGATCATCAAGGGTGTGACAATTAAACAGCCATAAGGCCGTAGACAGCGAAACTAGGGCGGTCAAACCAGTGTCAGAATGGCACATATCTACAGTGTGGTGACATACATTAAAAATGGTTTCTGAAATAATTAAACATATAAATATAAAAATAAACATCTTGTTTAAGAGTCTGTTTTTACGGCTCGTGAAGTTAGGAGGTGGTAGTACTTGGGCCGTCTGTTTTTTCAGATAGAAGCTCAATACAGCAAAATTATATACGGTTAAGCTATTCGAAGTTGCATTACAATAAATGAACGAGCAATTGTTTACATTCACATACATACATACATACATATAGATACACATACACACATACATGTATACATATAAACATATGCGCATATACAAGCATGTTAGTGCACGCATATACACACATACACACGCATACATATACATACACACACATATGTATACATATATATATATATATACCCAAATGAAATGAAAGGACAGTTATTTATGTAATAGTACATGTATAATAAGCACTATATCCGTTTTTTTTCGTTTTACTTTATACATATACGCGATAAAGTGACACACATACTTGTATATTCCGTATACATGAAGGCGCCCCATATCAGGTAAACGGAATCCTCCCTATGGTCACTAACGCTATCAGAAAGCAGATATAATCACGTCATAAAGCACCGGAACAAGTCTGCTCCGCACAACCATATAAATTAGGTTGTTTGTAATTGGGGGCTAAAGCCGTACTCGAGTTCATGCCCTTCACGTTGAGCGTGTCAGCCTAATGCACTAAGGAACGTCTCCTTCGATAGTACTGGTGACAAACACAAGCAAGACTGAACAGGATATATTAAAGACATCCAACTGACGCAGTGCAAAGGATCAGAAATGCATACACGCTTCACAATGTCCCTTGACTCTAAAAGCACCAGGACAACATGAAGCTTCCGCTGACAAAGAGAAAAAAACAAACAAACAAACAAAAAACAACCAGATGCATACACATGTACTGATATATACAGTAATATGTATATAGTTGTTTTGTTATGTAAATAAACCTGTATTTTGTTGGCTATATCTAGCTTTGACTGGACTTAATTCGGGTCCTTGATTGTCAGTATGCGTGTCCATATATCACTAAATAATCAGACAGGTACATACGCACACAATCATATACATCCATACATGTGTATCTGTAATTCCGTATCTGTATGCACGCACATCTATACAAACACATACCCTTTATCTCCATAAATGGATTGGAGCGCGAGCGTAAAATCCGTGAGGTAACAACGAATTTTAAATCAGACGAAATAAATTAATCAATAGCATAATTTCATAATTATACACATTTCACTACAAAATAACATACAAAATAGCATCTGTCCCGCAGTGACATTCAGATAAAGTAGTTTGGGTGGTTTGGGGGTTTTATGTGTACTTAACATTATACCACTTACATGACGGTGTGTGTTACGGTCGGAGGAAACTACCTTCGGAGTCACTATCACCACACACAGACAAAATAGTACAGGATGAATATAGGGCTTCAGCTGGCCGAGATGTAAAAAAGGACAAACCAACAAGCTCCATGTTTTCCATTTGCTTATGAAGCGCCAGGACAACAGAATGCTCATTCAGAAATCTGCAAACTACAGATTGTATATATAGACTTACACGCCTTTGACATACTTATACATAAATATAGATCATATGATATTGTTGTGTAGATGATTCCATCATCGTTGCTGTATATAGGGCTTCAAGCTGACGTGATTGAGTTTATATGTGATTAGGCGTAACTTAGGTTTATTTCACTCATATGACGCAACTCTAGCCCTATGGGCCACTGGCTACAAGCGATACAGTACAGGATAATATATACAGGAAAATCTACAAGACGACAGGAAGCTTCCTCCGTCTAACATAGGGAAGAAGACATAACATTGTCATTCTCCATACATGAGTTGGGGCGCGAGCGTGGAGTCCGTGCAAGATCAACGATTTAAGTCAAGCGAAATAAGTCAAACGATAACGTCATATCATAATTGTAAACATTTGGCTGGTGTGAATGACTCTCACTAAACAGTTAGGTAACACCTATTAGCCGAAAAAAAAAAGGACAATGAAGCCTTGACATAGAATCACACATTAAGCATGCAGAGTAAATCACATTTAGGCTAAGGCCAATGTTCAATAAAGTTCTGTTTCGTAATGCCCCATATTGCGATCGTTCAATTTATACTACATGCTGGTTGGGATTATCAGTGTTGAAGATCAAGTTACTAGTAGCCTTTGCATACCTATAGAAGGAACAATAAATAGCACGGGATATGAGTACAAGCTGGTAGTTATGACACAGGATCAGCATTTGTGAATACACCGCAACTACTTGTTAAGAATGTCTTTCTCGTTCCATATTTGACGTCGTTCGCCGTCTTCGGTGTCTCGAATGAATATGTTACCGTCGTGGGTCCACACACTATGGCAGTGACCGGATTGTTTAGACTTTAGGGCCGACCTGTAAAGATCATAGCGGAATTTGGTCAAATCTTCATTAATATAGACACCACTCAGATTAGGTAGATTTCTCAACAGCTTTCTAGCTCTAACCAGTTCGTCTCTTTTACGATATGAAACAAACTTTACGATAATTTGTTTTCTGTCTTTTCCAATGTAATGTGAGCGTGAAATATCACTAATCGTAATATCAGTGTTTATTTCAGTTGCAAGTCTACATATTGCGTCATCAGTTGACTCCTCGGTCTGTAAAGTTAAACCGGTCACACGTAAACAGTCACGCCTCGAATACTGTTCGGCTTTGTCATGAAGCCTAGCGTTTTCTACAAGTAGCTTTTTTATTTCCTGATCAGATTTCTCAACAGTATTTCTGAGAGTTACTACTTGCTCATTCAGACCATCAACCTTATTCACATACGCGTCAATAATTTTGTCTCGTGCCTCCAGTTTCTGTACAGCCGTTGTAAAGTTATTTATCAGTTGTGTCATAGGTTGTAGCGCTTTTTGCACGGCTTGGACCACGCACTCGTCCACTCGTGACTGTATTCTGTCATCAATTAGTGACTCTAGGTTGGGCATAACCGAACTTTCAATTAACTGTTCTGGAGATTTTGAAGCAATATCCGGTAGAGAGTTAACACGCTTTAATGTTGGATTTGGTAATTGTTTAGTACATTTACGTTTGGAAATGGGTCGAGTGTTTTTAGTTGCTTTAGAAAAGGAACCAACCTCATTACAAGAGTCCTGAGCAGCGACCGGTTGTGAAGGCATGTTGTCCTCCGTCTGATGACTCGACATGTTGCGTTGTTGTTGTTCCTCACCCTCGGAAATCCTAGGACAGGTGGCCACACTTTTTGTACAACGAATCCTCACAAATTAGGCAAAGCGGTCATCCTCGTTTTACACATAACGGATAATTAGTACTTCATATGGATTATAGACGATGATTTAGCACATAATTAGCAAAAATAAAGCTTCCTTTCACCTCCTAAACTCCAGCGATTTCAGACCGACCTTCCTCTAGCCGCCATGTTGAAACAATTTAACATTTAACATAGGCAATTGATTGCCTTAATGCACTACGTACGTGAAGGTCAGTATAGGGTGTAGGAAACTCTTTTCCACTACTTAAATCTCCTTTCGAAAGATTTCGAATATATACAAAATGTCATTTTTACCCAGAAAAAAATTATTTAGTTCAATCGGGTTCAATCTAAATGCAATAACCGTTTGTAACACGTGGAGACAACATTTCAACTCTAGTTAAAAAGTTTCCGGACACTCCACACAAAGATGTCTATCCACTGTTTTTGCTGCACAGTTTGAGCAATTGAGTTTTAATTAGCGATCGCACTCTGTGGCTTGATAATATGTAAATAAATGGATTGATAGCTGAAATGGCGTAAGGAAGGCGGGCAAATAAACCATACAAATCCATGTTTACACACTGTTGGCATATCTGGTAGAGTGGCCAAACAACACAAAATGGTCCATAGCAGACAATAAACACTAGGACAACTATCAGTGAGGTTTTAATACACTGACGATTCTGTGTGCTTATGCGTAAATGCGTTGATCCAGGTGATTTTAAACCGGTAATTTTAACCCTTCCTGTCAATACATTACCGGTTGTCTTAGACATGTCAATCCTTTCAAAACTCGAGTTACTATTTCCTGTTTTTCTGACATATTTCTGGGGATAATTAGTAGTTACTGCCAAATCACGTTGATCTGAGGGACAACAGTCACGTGAAACAGAATAGACACCTGGTCTTACAACTTCTCCAAATACACCAGATTGAAATCGTTTACGTACGCTTAACCCAAGTTTAGTGTACACAACTATAGTTACTATAAGAGGTAAATAAACGACAAATACAGCCTGTATCAGAGAATAATGACCATACTCATCTAAGCTACAATATCCGTTTCTGATGAAAGATCCTTGTTGCATCAACAAATTTACAAATCCGGGGATCCACACAGCTATCCCAGATATCCACAGGACAATACATTGGAGAACAACTC
Source organism: Mopalia kennerleyi (assembly GCA_034783855.1). Classification (NCBI taxonomy): domain Eukaryota; kingdom Metazoa; phylum Mollusca; class Polyplacophora; order Chitonida; family Mopaliidae; genus Mopalia; species Mopalia kennerleyi. Next base: position 6,749 of record JAVFBX010190658.1, on the reverse strand, counting down.
GTCTTACTCTAAAATTACTTCTGTAGGACATTGGACAGGAAACACATTTAAATCGATCAAATCCCATCGCCGTTATCAGAAAAACAGACACAGTCCCGAGCCCATAGTCTAAAATTTTAAACACAACACAAGAAATGTCTCCCATTAACCAGAATTGTGCTTGCTGCAATATTTCCATTGGCAGAATTAAAATTCCGAGTGATAAATCTGTTAAAGCCAAAGAAATAGCGTATATTTTAAAACCGCTTACTCCTATAGATTTATTCTCTCTGTTTAAAGCAACAATTGCCAGTAAATTTGCTGGGGCGATGAAAACCAGCAAGAAGATAAGTAAAATCCGGAAATAATTGGTCAATTCTTCAATCTGATTCAATATTTTTTCATCCTCACATATTGTTATATTATAGAAATCAGTGTTATTTAAATTTGAGCCCGGTGACCACTGTTCCATGTCTATGTTGTATACACAACTATGTCCAAATTAGATGGGTTAGAACAATATGCGTAGATGAGACCAGAAATCTAGAAGCCCTTCTTGCCCAAAGTACATTCTGAAAACACCATACACATTAACCGTTGTGCTACCAGCTAAAAACTCCCGTTTGTCAATCGGCTTTCTCTTTGCTAATCCACTGCAGAAAACAGACCGCTTTGACATTCACTGTAGAGGGTAGCGATACAAAATATTTTTTTGTCAACAAGATGCCACAATCTAAATATATCGGTTATTGTTTTTCGTGACGAAGTTTGACAATAAAGTGGACATTATTGTACTGCAATGAACAATCTCTGGAAATAAAGATGATATTACAAAGCACATCCTATGATTCCCCAGTAAGTGTGGATTAACTTACATTTCATAACGGGTTAAACGCACGTTGTGGTATTTTAAATAGGCAACCTTGTATAATATATGCCTTATTTGAAGACTCTCTTCGTCACATATAAAGAATACAATAAAAAAAGACACTAGAATATAAATCAGACAAACTTGTTATGAGCCCTCGCCTCTTTGTCGGCTACTTCGCAACCTACCAGCACCACAGCACTTTATCCAATGGAACGATTGTAAATGAAGTGGGTATAAGTAAGGTTATGGATTATGGATCCACTCTGTGTAAAGCCATCTTTATATAATCAAAACTGTTAACACACAAAACATTTTAATAGGTGCAATAGGTGTTGTTTGTCTTGATATTAAATTTGACTGAGAAATATAGATTTATGAAACTATGTTGACTTTCTTCGTGTACAGCGTGGTCGTCTGTGGGGATAAGCTTCTGATAAAAACGTCCTTGGCAAACATCATGCTTTCGCTCCTATTAAGGAATGTGATTAGTAAAGGTTTAGACACTAGATCTATGGCAGTTACAATAAACATAAGGAATACAAACATTGATACATTGATTGGAAGTTAACGCGTCGTTTCATTCACATGGCGGCGACCCAGCCAATCGGGTGCAGGAAACCACCTTCGAGGACATAATAAAAAAAGGACATCACAACCCATAGCTCTGAAAGTACCAGGGCAATAGGAAGCTCCCTCCCAACCCTTCCCGAACCTGAACGACGCCAGTTCACTGAACTGAAACGGTTGGATTCTTCCCGACTGCAGAACAGTTACGATGGCAAAAGCCTGGTTTCAAATTACTGTACATTAACTGGACAACCTCTAATGTACATGTAGATACTCTTCAAGTATCGAAACATTTACTTGTTCCAGTCAGCTGGCTTGCGACGGTGACTAAGTGGTTAGTGAGTTTGCCTACTAATCCTACTTCGATGTACCGTTCGCGCCTTCGAGTCCGTCTGTCGACCATCATGCATATGGGCGAGTCACTCGGGGTGGCTCCGGCAATAGTTGGGTTGGACTCACGGTTTTACACCTTGTTTATTCCTTAAGCAAGAAACCGTTCAAATGGGCAATCCGTCCTCATATAAGTGAATTAGGGTTGAGGATATCGTTAAACCACAATCGAACAAACAAACAATAGGACCAGTCAGCTTTATCTCCTGTCAAGCTGCCCTAAATTTGTCCAAGCCAAAGCAGGAGCTCCTTTCATCCTTCTCGTTGATTTGTGCAGACGGACATTGAACGGCAAAACATGTCCTGCCATGGCCGATATAGTTGCACCACCTGTCTGAATGGCTTTCAACTGTCTTTCAGTCTTTCAAATAAAAGTCAAAATTATTGTAAGTATCAGGTCCATTAAAAATGTTAATTAGTCTCCATAATGTAGACATTTCTAATAATCGATCAATTTAACAGACTTTGGTCAAAGCTAGGAGAAGGATTGGCATCGCACTCTCATTTTGTACGTATGGATTTTTGTTAAAGTCCCACGCATGTCATGTGACAGGACATGTATTTGCTTCCATTTCAAAATCAGTATTGCTATCATTCCATTGGGGTCAGGAGATCGCATAACCTGACCATTCAGTAACTTTGGTAAAATGTGGACTTTACATGTAAAAATAAATAAATCCATGTGACTGTCTTGCACACAATAATTCAAAACCACCACATGTCTGTCACGAATCCCTGAAATATAAGATCCATCTGCAGAAAGAAAATGGACTATTGATGCGAAAATTTACCCAAAGGCTGAACATAAAAACAACGTTGGCTTATTTTTGTTCCCACAATTTTTTCCTAGAAGCCTGAAGTTATATAGAATATCTACTCAGTATAGGTGCAATACACGTAAGAATGTTATGAGAGACGAGTCTCACACATGGTCGTCCGCTAAAAAAAATTCCTACAGAGGCAATGATTTTTTTAGATCACTGGAGATGGCCCTTCAGATATACAGTTTGAGGTTAAGGATACTCTAACCTCCTCCCCCCGCCCCCCTCCCCTCAGCTCAAAATTTGCGATTATATTTGCGATTTTATTATTGCATATTCAAAAAGTTGAGATAGTGATCTTTATCCTCCAGCAAACCCGATTAAACAATTTGATTAGAAGAGCGCTAACTTTAATTATAAAACTTGACTACATCATTTACAACAGCAGTGTTTTGATTACATTTCGCCTGTTTTCTCTGCTTTCATTTTACAGTGTATCGTACTTGGGAAAATGCCTACTACTCGGCTGTTATTATACCTACAGAACTGCTTTTTCGCACATTTTATCTCAACATATGAAACTAAAAAACGCTCATTCAGATTTTTGATATCTTTTTTCGTTTTTTTGATAAAGTTGTAAGAATTTGAAAATTCCCTATTTGGGCTCAATTTTGGGATTTTTGACATTTAACCCAACATTGCAAGAAAACTAAGACAAACTGGAAAAAACTGAATGAACGTTTTTCAGTTCATATAATGTATTACACGTTGATGTAAAATTGAACATTTGACATAAATGGTGTTAAAGAAGTAAAATTTTGAAAAAGAGGTAGCAAAAACTTACTTTTGATGCAAAATATTTTTCTCTAAGTTTTAGACATTTTTTGTTTACTTATTATTGTTCTGCAGCCGAATATGATTCAGATTATATATACATGTGTTGCAAATTCACAGTAGTTTAGAAGTAAAATGGCTAAATGTAAAAATGCTCTGTAGGGGGGTTAGAGTATCTAACACAGACAAGCAGTAGTTCATTAACAACCATAAGATTGTGTATGGTCAATCATTTTTATTCAGATCTTGAGCTTTGAAGACCGATAATGCAGGTCTTCAAAGCTACAATTTTAAAGCCAATTTTACAAGACTTGAAACTTATTCATACATATTTACTACTAGGAATGAGATTACCAATACAATGGAATTTAAAAGTAAACGAACACACAAAACAGCGAAAAAAAGAAGAAAAAAAACAACAACAAAATGTTACGGGTGCCGCCGGTGACGAGATGTGGCTCGGGAGTCTGAAAATGACGAGACGAGTTTTAACTTTCGAGGTTTATTGGAAACGCGAACGCACACAACAGTGAACTGATTTATAACAAGTATAAATGCACAAATAATATATAACTGGTTAAACTGAACAATAAATTTACTTAGACTCGTAAGTCTGCGCAACGAATTTTAAACTTTAGCCTTTTTGACAATTTAGGCTTAGTCACAAATGACTTATGTATTTTACTTTGGGAATTATAACTAATAATAACCTAAATTTAGTTCATTTAACCTGAATGAACACACTACTATTAATTATAATATAAAATATTATAATTACCAGAGTTTTTATAAAACCAACGTAATCAACAAATATAACTGCACTACCAATAACCAGTTGTTATCCACGTTTGATTTCTATTTAACACTCTAGTAAAGCTAAGTCTTCCTTTACTTTTCTATGTGATAACACTCAATGGTCAAGGGGGCAATACTTTGCACTTACTTAATTTGAGTTACGTCGCGTTACTCCCCTTGATTCAACTAGGTTATCTTTGCTAAACTCGTTTGTAAGCTTTAATTAATTGATTTTGTTGATTATTATTATGGTTTTCACTCAAGGTTGTATAGTTATTTACCGTTAATCAAGCTAACTATACACGACCACGCTTTCAACATGGAATCGGTTTGCGCGAACCAGCTGAAGCTAGTTGGATTCACGTACCTCTGTTTATAACCAAATAAACTAACAGATCCAACTGTGACAACAATATCATGCACGTCAAAGTGACCTAAAGTGGTTTATGCTACACCACAGCACATGTCTAAACTTTAGGAAGTGATTAAACAGTACTTTACCTGAAAAATGACGAGACGAGTTTTGACTTTCGAGGTTTATTGGAAACGTGAACGCACACAACAGTGAACAGACCTCCAGCGACAAGAGAGCTCAAACTGTAACAACGATATAAGTTGCGTCCCCTTGACCGTAATCACTGCCGTGCATCACATTACCAAAATGAGAGGCAAATTGCATAACAAAAACAACAAAAACAAAACACCATAAACACAAAACAATAACAAAAACACACAAACAACTATCTTGAAAAAAAGAAGCTATTTTGACGACCTTTCGTAACTAAATACATTTCAATTAAACTTGGATCCAATTTGTATTAATAATAGTCACTCAATAATCCTGTTAGCTACATATATATTTATGTTGAAATAGTGTAAGTCGTGCAGCCCACTGGACAATGAGGGGCACATATTTTAAACTTGTGCCCCTTTTGAACATGTGAAAATGAAAACCATTGAACACTGGAATTTTTCATCATTTTGATACGATCATCAAACAGAAAAGTTGTAACTATATTAGAAAATGTACTGTATGATATCCTATCCAGTTTAATCCCCGACCCACTGATACTCTCAGGCCGTGACTTCAATGAGCGAATGACTGAATCACTAAACGTACCTGATAAACATATCAGTGGTCACTTAGCGTATGTTACCTCACATACATATAGATCTTTAGAGGATTAAATTATTGATTCTTTTGGAAGATCATTTCTTGAATTTTTTGTTATCATCTCCGTATTTTAAATGGCGTATATGGCTCGGATAATGGTGTGTGACGGGGAGGGGGGAGGGTATACTTACAGGCAAATTCAAAAACCTTTCGAACCGTTCTGCAAACACGAAGAGAGCAGCCAATCCGATTCGACAAGAAAGAGCACTAAATGGTGTGCTAAACTGTTTCACGGTATAGCACGGTATTATATATATATTATAATTCATCAGTCTTGTTTAAATACTGTGAGTTATATTCAAAGATATAATGACAGGCACAAACCATATGCTAGATCCTAGTACCATCGTTATGTAGCGTATGCAATATTGCCGGTACGGTTTAAGAACAAAATAATCCTACAAATTGAAATTTTGTATCAAAACTACACAGAAAGTAACATCTTTTCAAACGGAGTCAACGTGAAAAACAACTGTCGATATACCTTAAGTTTTCATTGTAAAGCTCCTCACCTACACTCATCAATTTTTTCCCCTGTTTAAAGTCCAAAACTTTCTCTACCAACTAGCTATCAAAGTTCTCCTTACATCTTGTTACCTAATTCCCAATGCGAGTTTGTTTGTTCACAAAACTTTCCATACTGTTTAAATTTTTAAACTAAACAGAATATATGGGACGCAATCCAATATAGCATAATTCCATTGCAAAATTACAATTAATTTATCCGAGTATTTTATTAAAATCTGCTGTATCATGCTGTAATAAATCATGTCATTCTATTAAGTATTGAGGTGCCCGGAATGTAATAAAATCCCGGAATGTAATAATTGTTATATTCCGGGCAGCAGCTGCGCGCAATGTAACAGCTAGTACATTCCGGGCAGCAAATATCTCATTTTGGCCCAGAATGTAATACCATTTTCTTTTCATTCCAATTATTGTCTTATTTAGACTTTTAGCTTAGCTAAAGCACAAAAGACGAATTTAAATCAGTGAAATTATATTAATGCATATATTCTCTATTTAGAAGTACTTTGTCAATGCATGAGGCCACCGGGACATCACAAAACTCCACCAACTACCCACCTAACATACCTTTGCCTTGCTAGCTGAATTTTTACGGGGGTGGAAGGGACCAGAACACCATATGATATTCTTCACGTTAATTGAACAAACATGGCCACCTCAATTTTTAAATTTATTAAAACAATAATTTTTTGTTAATAATTTTTTGCCGCGTTGTTAAAGGAAATCCGCAGAGGTTATATTTTTCAAAATGTTGTGCCATAAATATAATCTTCATACCTTGCTCTAAAGTAATATATATTTGGTGCAACGAACTCGGGCCAAGTTTGCCCCCCAGAGGGCAATAAAGTTG
>JAVFBX010190647.1:0-13446 GCA_034783855.1 Mopalia kennerleyi | reverse complement strand
AGACAGTGCGTCAAGCCTAAAATAATGCTCATACTAAGTAAAGACAGTGCGGCACGCCTAAAATATGCTCATACTTAGTAAAGACAGTGCGGCACGCCTAAAATATGCTCATACTTAGTAAAGACAGTGCGGCACGCCTATAATAATGCTCATACTAAGTAGACAGTGCAGCACGCCTAAAATAATGCTCATACTAAGTATGATTAGGGAACGTTTCCAACTTTTATTAAGTTATGTCAACTCGACACTACAAGATTGAGCAAACCCAGTATATTTATTACTAACGAGACAATGCTATTTTATTCGTATAATGCAGCAATAGCCTTCAATTTACCTGATAAACGTATTTTTATAATTGCCAGCCTTTCAGTTCTGTTGTCGATAATATCTTATACAAATAACATTATCCCGACGTGATTCCTGATCTGTAGAGCCCTCTGCAAAGTAAACTGAGAGAAAACTAGGAAAACGTGTTCATGTATAACCAAAACTGTCCAATGAATGGTTAATTAAGTTGTGTATACTGGTTGCTTTTGGAATATTGTTTCAGACGCGAGGGATGCTGTTGTGCGGTTTGGAAGGCGTTTCTTTGGTTAGATAATTGGAAAAGAGGGATTCTCTACATTTTGTTGTCTATCCCAGCCTTTATTGAAGGTCTGGGTATATACTTCAGTCTCATCGCAGGTATGTTGTTTTCTATCCCAGCCTATATATTGAAGGTCTGATTATATACTTTAGTCTCATCGCGGGTAAGATAATGGTATAGTAAAAGGAGCAGATTATACACAGCAAATTTGACAAATACAAAAAATTAAAACTGTAGTCATGAGCAAGCTTCTGAATGGCTTGCTTCTATTTCCATTGAACCCCATCAGTTAATTAACTAAATAAACGTAGATTGGCAACAGTTTAACGAATTGAAAACACAATGCACGCCTTTTCTGGCGGCAATCATTTTATTCGCTCACTAATTATAAATCATCCAATCGGCACGTTATATAGTGTGACAAATATATAGTCCGGTTTATGTCCGTATTAAACTACTGACAAACTGTTCATGGTGCGTGATTGACTGTAAACAAATGAACAAAAACCTATATTACAAACATGATATTGCATTACGTGTTACACACAATACTGACATTTAAATGATGTAGTTTATAAGTTACTACAAGGCTACTTATGCGCATGAAAGGAAATGTAGCTCGTAATTAATCATTAAGTCATTTCTTACAGAAAATTGCTTTATAGGTTTTAACGTTACAAGTAGAACTAGAGGTTATAACCGGTCGCAACGGTTTTAAGGTTTCCTAGTTCCGGACCTATCAGTAAAAAAAATATATGCTAATTTCGCTATTACAATGCACGTTGATTTAATAGAAGTGAGAAACAAATAAAGAAAAAAAAGTAAGATTTTGGGCGGGTTCGAACCATCGACCTTCCGTTTAGGAAGCGAACGAGTTGCTTACTGCGTCTCAAAGGTACATGTATGTGCCAGGTGTTTTCGGCATTACATTACGGCTTATGAGAAATTAATAGTGGTCTTCCGCCACATTGTACAGAATACCGATGTAGTCTTAGCGCAGCTAATTTTGTAAGACAGGTCTGGCCGAGAAAAGCGTTGGGCGTGGGTAACCGTACGCTCATAACATACAGCGGGATTTTATTTGATTTATATACATTTTGCTGAAATGGACGGTCAATAGTAAATATATGTAAAAGCCGCTGCATATTGGAGCGTATAGGGTAACCGTGGACGAGATATCAGTCTAGCAGTCGAATGACCATGCAATTTCGTCCTTTGTAATTTTTTTCCTACTAATTGAATGAGGGAGCCGTTGTAGAATTATTCCGTCACTCTAAAAAAAAGAAGATATTTGCGTGTAAAAGATATGATCAATAAAACAGAACTAAAACTAAAAAAATACTGTCAGTAAAAGGATAACTAACCCTAAGTCCGATCCCCCTGAATCAATAAAAAAAGACTTAATTTAGACAAATAGGCTATGAATTATGAAGGACGCATACATCTTCAGAAAGAAGTTCTTCGTTGACTGTTGTGCAGACAGATAAATTGTTGTGATTCGGGCGTTTCGGTAATATATATTGACTATTAATTAGCAGAAATGTTAATTAAACTGGACTGTTTTATTGCTTTGTGATTTTCTTTGGCAATGGCATTTTTATATGCTGTTTACAGGTGACGGACCAATTCTACAATTAGACCTAGGCCGTCGACGTTTTATATTTATCATTTGAACATTGTCACTACCTCTACGTCCTAGCCTTCGTTTTAATTTACGTAAGGGATTTTGCGCAAACCTTCAATATATAGGATTTTGCGCAAAACACTGCGCACCGTAAAAACAAATGTAGAGAACGAACTTACCGATTTACTCACTTGTATGGACGATTTCGAGTCGATAGACAGACCGGAGCGGATAAAAAGTTGCATACATCGCGTTAGAGTGGCGGAGGAAGCATGTAAGGTCTACAGCGGGGGTAAATGTGACATTATCATTGGATGTGCCTTGATTTTAATGATCTAACTGCACGGAACTTGCAATTGTCTCCATGCTTATTCAGTAAGTATGCGGGCTTGAATGCGCCAGGACTGGGAGGGGAAGTCTTCACTGCCATGTTAACAGGGCTAACTACATCCCATCCTAAAGAATTCGATACACCTATATGCAACTCCAGTTCGTTTCATAAGGAAGCCGTCATATTGCCGAATGACAGGTGAATTCAAACGATAGACTGCACACAAGCCGACCACAGTTATCACCCTTGTCCTACTAAAATGATTCCGCTACACTATATTTACATAACTGTTAGATTTAACATTTCATATAAACAATACAAACAAACAAAAGTGAGTTTTGGCCGCTACAAACAGTGTATGCAAAAATTGAAAGAAGTAAAAAAAATAAATGGCTTCAGGTAATGACAGTATACTATTCAAGATTTTAGGATAACAATATCTTAGTATGGGAATAGAATCCACGACCATCATAGCAGGCACCAACTCGCCAGCGCTGAATACCGTCCACCCTCATCACTGAACTGTCGTCACATTTAGAAATTATTATCTCAAGATAACGAAAAACATGGTAATATTTACTTCCTATAGACAACAAAAAATATTTTAATTTCTAGAGAGGGTTTAAATTATAGAATTTTATCAAAAGAAGTTCTTTCCAGATATATTGATGGATTTTGTTTAAGATCTTTCTGGGGCCCTTGGAAACTATAGGCCTATCACCTTTTATTACAAGTTTAACATTCAAATATTATGATAGTAACATTCTATAATTACAAATTGTTATGACCATACTATTTACTGCCTAATACCAAGCGTCCAAAGTCAAATTTATTACTCATATTATCCGTGGACAATGTACAGTCCAACACCTGCACAAAACATTATATAATGTGATGTACTTAAAGCGATACTCCGGAATACTAGCAATAAAATGCATATAGGTAAAACGGGCATTATTTCTTGTGTTCAATTATGCTCTCTAATTGTCTAATCGAGCTATATCCATTTTTTAATTGGATCTGAAACAATGGGTTATGCACAAACTAGTCAAATTACGCGGCCATGTCTAGGTACTTTTATCATTTAACAGAAGAGCTCACCAAATATTGACCAATCAAATACCGTTCCTTTCAAAATAGCTGATATATCTTTGACAGTTCACACCAATGTACGGAGCCGTAAAAGGGAAATGGAAAAAAAAAAATTTGGCCACAATTAAGTCGTTATAACGAGATACTAAATCGTTAAAACGACTTAGTGTCTCGTAATAACGACCTAATCTACCAATCAAAATGCGTCAGTTTCCCGCCATTTTAAGGATCAAATTTGGTGGGGTGCTGAAACAAGAAGTTATATTTTATCGCTAGCCTTTGTCAGTGAAGAGAGGTCCTCTGGCTAAGGACAGTTTGTATTAAGAGTAGCAATGCTGTCTTTACTTGGCGCTGGAGGTAAATAAACTTTCCAGCATTATGAAACCGGTTCACATCTTGGTTGTGCTATCGTGTCAATTATTGTTGGAATACACCGCAGTTATACAAGTGAAATACCCTAAAGCACGGCATAAAACACCAACCGGTCGAATCGACAGCCTTGCAATGTGTAAACTGTCACCTTGTTGTGTGTCTTTTTACGAACAAGTTAGCGAAACTTCTCGAGAAACTAACAATTCTTGAGAAAATAGAATCGTCCATGAATAACAAATTGCGATTCTTTTCCAAGAATCTGCAGTTTTTGGGCGGTTTTCCGATGGATCAGTGCATCGTTTACCTTGTATTAATTTTCTTTTATACATTTTTACTGTTGATTTGGAATGTGTCTGTATGTTATTTCAACAGGTTGTATGTTGATAATATTGGGCTGCTTGTATATAACAAAGACGTTCCGGTACGGAGGCTATACGATGATACGAGAAATACGTAACACGCAATACGTCGAGTCTGGCGTACCGAAGCCCAAAGTGGTAACGATGGAGGTGACAACTCAGACCGAGGATGATATGTACTACGGGGCACTGCTCCATCATACGGATAAACAGACAGAACAGAACAAATAGGATTCAAAAGATGGACAATACGTTTACAGCATTTATTCTTCCGTGCATGGTGTTAGAGAGAAGGCTGGGCATTGGGGCTCTTCTAGACAGAAGATGTTTGTAGTGTCCATGTCCTTTTTGGGACGACAAGTGCCTATACGCAAGGACTCTCAGCAATTTCGTCAGAACCACTAGATACTTTTTGGGCCCCTCAACTTCTAAAGCTAAAGGACTTCCTCTGTTTGGATTGTAATGTTTAAAATTATATTAGCTCCTTTCACTAGAAACCACTGTAGACATTACAGCTAGAGGATTTTATTAAGGTGAAACATCCGGTAGGTCTACAGGAATTAAAAGAACTACGTGAAAATAAACTATTTGCCTATTATTATTATAAATATGTACAATTACAATAATTTATTTTAAAGATCTTGCTTCTATACGGGTATGTGCAATTGTTTTCTTTTCTTTATCACAACGAGTCTATTATTAATTATATTTAATTTAGATATTATTTACTCAGGCCAGAAATTAAAACGGCTTGCATACATTCACTATTTTATGTCTACAAGTCAATAATGGGTTTAGTTTAACTTGATATACCCTGCATAATGTTATATGTGTATTTATTTCAATTGAATATAATATGTGCTGTGTACACACGAAAGATTCGGTACTTATACAAATGAGTGGTCTAAACTGTTAAGTATGGTACCTTCTATCTCTACAACAGTGGTCTAAACTGTTAAGTGTAGTATCTTCTATCTCTACAACAGTGGTCTAAACTGTTAAGTATAGTATCTTCTATCTCTACAACAGTGGTGTAAACTGCTAAGTATAGTATCTTCTATCTCTACAACAGTGGTGTAAACTGCTAAGTATAGTATCTTCCATCTCTACAACAGTGGTGTAAACTGTTAAGTGTAGTATCTTCTATCTCTATAACAGTGATCTAAACCGTTAAGTGTAGTATCTTCTATCTATACAACAGTGGTATAAACTGTTAAGTATAGTATCAAAAAATGTATACAATGTATCTTTAAAAAGCTTGGAAATAAAACACAGTTAAGTTTTGTTATATTATAAGAAAAGTGGTATATTTTAGTGCAGTTTTGTACGATGGCCAATCCTCGAGAAGGCACTCAGTGTCTCTGATAAGCAAAGGCGAAGAAGTGGTCCCGTTTTTGTACCTTCATTTAAAAAAAATATATATAACCACATTCATCAGTTTTTGATACATTGACTAGAGAGTTAAATGTCTAAAAAAACAAACAAAACAATTGTACGCATTTTCAAAGTATCTAACCTGAAAATAAGAAAACTTCACCATGATACCGGTAATAACGGAACAAGGTTTTCAAACAAACTAACGAAAGACCGCATCAACTTGTATGCGTATCATAACAAACTTTTTTACAAGAGAAGTGTTACTCCGAAGAACGATAGACTCATTTTGACTTCGATATTTCGGTCACCTTTTACATTTTTTTTTCTGATGATGGTGAAATAAATCGCCGAAGTCAAAATGATTTTGGCAATTTTAAGCGAGTCCGGCACTATACCACTGGTGAAGGATAAATTTAATTTCGGCCATAGAGATGCCATCCAAACCTGGCGAGCAGGATTTCAAAGCGAGTGTTTCAGTGTAAATGAAAGAGACTGGTGTAAACTCATGTTTTGCAATGACTTTGACGTTGAAAATTAATTAATATATACGTAAATATTTCAAACTGCAACGACTGCTGTTGTCAATCCCTCAGATATGCATCAACAGCATTACAAGGGTGGCTGATAAACCGTCACAGATTATGTCGGAACAGTCCGAAGCGGATTACGGCGAGTTTATTCTGCAATATTTCCTTATTTTGGGATAATAGTTTTTCATGTTTGAACAGATTCTAGTTCAGAACATTTTGCAGGTTAAAAAAGGTCCGGGAATCGAACGTGTCGATTCTCAACCAGGCACCGAATCACCAGCAGTAAATGCCGGCCACCTAGACCACCCGCTCTAATTCTACGTTCGGAGAATCTGTGTTAACAAGTAACCAAATGTGCATCTTAGTGTCTCGTGTACCGACCCTGCCCGGGCTGTGGAAGACACCAATGTATCACTCACAATGTCTATACCAGAAGATAACCATACCAATTTGTCAATTTTTCAGACATAAAGAGACTGGATTTCAAAATTTGGAGGTTACTATGTTGGGAGAGAGGGTAGGCCTCGTGAATATTTGACAAATTCACCATAATTTGTTGGGCAAAAGTTGATGTTGTTAAACTTCCTAAAATAGTTAAATTGTGGAATGGAGGCGTCAGACAGTATTATTTGAACAGGTCATGTCCAAACCTGCTGCAAAAGGCAATGAAAATTGGTTTTATTTTATTTAATTTAGACTGGATATTGGACTTCAGGTTATTTCACTTATAGACTACGATGGTGTGTCAGCATGTGACCAATATCTTTTTGAATGGCTAACATCTTTTAATTTTGGTTTGGTTAATTTTTGTTAAATTAAGACTCGATCCTCGGCTGGGTGTATAGACATAGAACTTGACCTAGCTTGTGTGAAAATCGTAAGAAAAAAGAACATAAAGTGTTTATTGATCTGTATACAGGCGAGTCCATTCATTTAATAAGTAAATGCAATAGAATCGAAAACCAAACAATAATCATTTCTACCTCAAAATGTCATGTTTCAGTTTTAATAACAGATATAGCTCAAACACGTGATGTGGTTTGCAAAGCATTGTGAAGTCCATCCACGCTGTGATGCGACGAGTATCACTGATGTCCCGTAAATTGATACCTTAGAGTTGGAATCTCCGCGAATAATGTTTAGAATGATCCATGTGGTACTAAAAACCGCATTTTTAAAATTGCATATCAAATGAAAACATAGGGAACCCTATTGGTGCCAGGTAACAGGTAAATAAAAAACGATAAAAAAAACTCGAGATCACGACTTTGAAAGACTTGTATTATGTCGTGATCACGACTTTAAAAGGCGTGATAACGACTTATAAAATCAATAGAAAGGCGATCAATATTTCACATACAAGTACATGTAAAATATATTGAAAACATGTTCTGACGTACGATAATTCGCAGATATGGACGAAAAATTAAATAAATTTATTTTGCGAACGGATAGACAATGAATGCATTTGAGATCCAGGAAATATATGTAGGACTTTCTCCTTAAAAACCCTTTTCGAAAATCCCATGATCCTTTTTTCGGGATGACGTCATATGGTGGCTCGGCTGCTATTGTTCTAAGCGCTGTATGAAGATAATCTGACGTTCATGAACAAACTTGGATGTGAATTACGCTAATAATGGGCTTACCCAGATGTTAACTCGATGGAGACAATCATACACATGTATTTACGCGTGGCGATGCATATTGTTGTTATTTAAAATTCGTGCTAATGAAAAATACAAGGTATTATATATTTAAACGAGTTGGTAATATCTAGGAAATCCGTCGCTGCATCGGTGGCAAACAACTGTCCCCGACTACAACGGTAGCAACAGAATCGAGTGTTACTAAAACCCATTAGTCCAATGAAGATATTAACATAATATGGGTCACAATGTCGTTTTTCGGAATTACACTACTTGTGTAATAATATGTGTTACTACTCAACGAGCTATTTTAATATTTATACAACCAGAAATCCATTAACTAGAAGTGTTAAACAGCATATTCAGTATAGAAGAGGGCATTAAAGTCTTGCTGGACCCCTTGGGCTCAAAATGAACCAATTTTTTTTATCGCTTGGATTAAAAGTTAGGTATTCAAACTAGGCCTATATGTCGGTGAAAAAAATAAATCGTAATTCTATTTACAAACAGTTAAATTCTAGCCCACAATTTAGCTTCCTTGTGAACAAGTATTCAAGTCGCAAAACTTTAATTGCCTATTTCTGGCACTTCAGTTTTAAGCAGACACTACATTTTCCATGGCGATCTATTAAACGGTGCTTCCTTTTTATAAGTTCGTCCTTGATTTTTAAAAGGTTTTCTGAAGTTGGATTTTACATTTTTATAAGACTTGTCAAGGTGGGATAGACAAAAAAAACAACTGTGATCGATCTAATCAAAATTTGAAAAAAATGAGGCACCGTTTACTAGTTCGAGGACTATTCTACTAGGTCAACTAATCTATTGATTCTTATCGTTATTGCACTTCAAGGAATAACCCTTGAAAAATTCAGTGTATTTTTTTTATGTAGACATTTACTCATTTTGCAATATTTTTAGAAATCATAATTGGATTTTCACAACATGCAGAAATATGTATTCCTGAGTATTCAAGCTTTCCACAAATATATACACATATATGGTTCAGATTTATACTCATCTGCATAATAGACTAAATACAGCAGGTTTTCTGAAAATCGACCAAGGGGTCCAGCAAGACCGTAAAAGTTTCTTAAACATTCACATTGAACTGCACACAGCGCCCCATGTGGCAACTGTTGAACCATCAGGGGAGGTAATTCAGCAATGAACTGAACGTTCGCTGCAAGCCGGTCAATTTGACCTGGTTTGACCCATGTAGGCCGTCTATGTAGAAAGAGAAAATAGAAGGGCAGACACACTTAGTGGACCAAGCTTGCACCGTGGTGAAATTTAACCGGTTCAAGTCCACTAATCACATAAAATAAATGAATACCAACTGTATTTCGACTCGAAACAACAAGTCGATACCATATACTTGGACTTTAGTAAAGCATTTGACCGTGTTTCCCACCAACTAGGCCTACTTGGCCATAAGCTTCAATATTTTGGGTTTAAGGGAAGTATTTTAACATGGTTAAAATCATATCTTGCAAATCGCCACCAGCGTGTTACAATAAATGGCAAGGAATCTCTATGGAATCCTGTGCTATCTGGTGTTCCCCAGGGGTCCCTTTTGGGGCCCCTGTTATTTGTACTGTATGTAAATGATGTATCTCACTGTATCTCATCGTCCAACTTATCAATTTATGCTGACGATACTAAGCTTTTCAAAACAATTAAATGCTCTGAAGATACAAAAGAACTGAATAGAGACTTGGCTTCTCTCACCAATTGGTGTCAGTTATGGAAATTGAATCTCAATGAAAATAAATGTAATGTGATATCTTTTACAAATAAAAAGAACGTAATTGTATCTGAATACGATATAAATGGCAAACAGATAAAACGCGTCAGTGAGATCAAAGATCTCGGTATTATCTTGACGCATGATCTTAACTTTAGGAAGCATATTAACACTATTGTTAGCCAATCGTACCGATCCATTGGTTTTCTGAAGCGTACGTGTGTTTCTTTCACCGGCCACAAATCTCTGGTATCGATCTATTGCTCGATAGTTCGTTCAAAACTAGAGTACTGCTCTACGGTGTGGTCGCCCAACCAGAAATATCTTGTACAAAAAATTGAAAACGTACAAAAAAAGTTTGTAAAATTTTTATGCTATAAAACTGGAAAAGAGTATGATTCAGACCATTATTCGGATTTGTGTAAAAATTTTAATCTTCCTCCATTATATAAGCGGAGAGAATTCCGTGATCTGACTTTATTACATAAATGTGTACACTCACTTATTGATAATTCGTATATGCTTAATGAAGTCTGTTACAATTGTCCAAGCAGACGGCTCCGCTCTGCAGACGTTTTTAAGCCACCAAAATCTCGTCTCAATCTACGGAAATATAGTTTTTTTAAACACTTTAGCCGAAAACTCGGATTTAGACATTTTTAGAAATAACAATAATTTTACGAGTCAGTTAAAATCTGTGCTGTTTTAAACTGTATCTGTCTGTGCCTTAATTCCTACTTGAATTGCAAATAGTAGCTAATTTAGTTTTCTTAACTTATTTTATACATATATATAGCTTTATTTCCAAAGTTAGGATTTATCTCCATTGATATTTTATATAATCTATATTGTCACTGTTATTAAATGTCCTTTGTTATCAGACCTGTAAGTGGGCCTTTGTGCCTGTTGCATTCTGAAATAAATACAATACAATACATATACAAATACTCGTTCGTTTTTACGATGTGGCAATTGAATAAATGATACTCCTCACAATAAGTCATTTGCAAGCTGTGCTTGTAACAGAAAATAGATGAAAGTAAACTATTATTAGTAGTACTACTAATAATAAACCGTGCTACAAACACTCCAGAAATTTGGAAGGCGCTGACATGAATGTTATAATTATGATAAAATATTTAATATTTTAAGGTTACAATCATAGTGTTTTTAGTATATGTAATCATGTGGCAGGCGTACTACAGGTTAGGTTGTCTTCCCTATTAGACATTAGGGAAGCGTGTAGTATAAACTGGATTTGCTACAGCAAGCCGGACGATTAGACATTAGGGAAGCGTGTAGTATTAACTGGAATTGCTACAATAAACCGGACGATTAGACATAAGGGAAGCGTGCAGTATAAACTGGAATTGTTACAGTAAACCGGACGATTAGACATTAGGGAAGCGTGCAGTATAAACTGGAATTGCTACAGTAAACCGGACGATTAGACTTTAGGGAAGCGTGCAGTATAAACTGGAATTGCTACAGTAAACCGGACGATTAGACATTAGGGAAGCGTGCCGTATAAACTGGAATTGTGCAGTAAACCGGACGATTAGACATTAGGGAAGCGTACAGTATCAACTGGAATTGCTACAGTCAACAACATACACTAATGTCGAGGATTCATGCCAATAATTGTATTTATTTTGAGGGAAACCTATTTATTTTATATCCTTTTAACCGTTGGGAATTAGGTACCGAGGTGGTTATAGTATAGTTCATATATCTGACGTAGACAATACGATCAATAAAATGTCCATATATGGGCTCTGCAGTGTCGATATTTGTGTAGCATATTTGCCAACGTCAGGAAACAGTTAAATAAAAAGGGCATATTTTGCTGCATCAATAACGGCGCTACGATACAGCATTTACGATAATGTCACTTACATGTACACTCAACTACTTAACAGTCAGAACCTCATTCAGTCGATGTTAATTACATGTACAATATGTTTGTGTGATTGGGGTAGTTTTGCAGTATGGCTTATTGTAGAAAATAAACTTATAAACTAAATGTGTTCCTATCATTAAATAACCGATGTGAGCTGATCTCTTACAAGATTTATTTCCAAACCCATTAATGAACAACCGTGTGCATTTTAAAATTGCCACCTTTCCAGTTAAGTGCTTCACGGTTGTTTGTGTTGATATGTTTATTCGCTGTGTTTTAGGACAGCCTAATCGACGCGGTGTGCACGGGTTCCGACGCTGCCAGTGATTGCAACAGATTATTCAACATGTCAGAAACCCAGCGAATGTAGGTAGTCACAGACGTAACATAACATTCTAGCAGCCTTTGGGATGTTTACCTTTACAGCGATGTGTAAACCTGGAATGCTGCCTGATACCATTTTATCGTTTTATCAAAACAAATAAATGTAACCCGAGTGAATCTGAAAAATCTATTCACACAAGAGGAATGAATGCTAACAGCTATAGTAAGCATGTAGGCTTACAAAGACTGATTTATATCAAAAGGCCATATCTTTAACTATACACTATGAATTATATTAAGACAGGATGAATAGTCTTATATCAAATTGCTCTTATATATATATGTGGTTCGTGGCACTTATAAGCGATCGCAAAATTAAAAATGCGTTTAACATTTTGGAATGTATGGCCATGCAGGGAACTTGACTAAATCATAGTCCGAATAGCAGTTTAATAGAAAACAACACACAAAGACACATTTCATCTTTCCATTTTCTTCTTCTTCAGGAGAAATTTTCTGAAACTGAATGTGTTTTATCGGGATCTAAACTATGAGACTATTCAACAGGAAGCGGACTACCCGGTAAGGCTATCACTATAATGTACTGGCAACCACCCGAAAACAATGTTAACGTTAAACTTTCTGCAATAAGCTGAATCATTGTTTAGCATCCTGTATGGCAGATTTCCGTACCGTGATAGGTCATTTCACTGTAGAATTCACGAATAGCTGATACTAAAGCAATTACTATTATTGATTGCTTGTTTGATTAGGGTTTCACAAATGGTTATTTCACTTATATGACGACGGATTCTCCACTTTACACAGTTCCTTGCCCAATTACGGTGGGAAACGGGAGGAAACATCGTGAAAACCACCCCCGCGATTGCAGGCGCCACATCGGTTGATTCACTTATGCACCAGATGGTCGACAGACGTTAACGGTACATTGGAGTAAGATTAGGAAGCTCACAAGCTAACCATTAAGCCACGGGACCAATAAATAGAATGAAGTTACAGGTATTGTGGCTTATATAAGGCTTGGTAAAGTCCAGTTTTACAATGTGTCAGAGTTGTATGAAATACAAATTCAAACCATACGTTTTAATCTCTTTCACTATCGGGCAGACACTTGCTGTTGGTCTGTAAGAAAAGCAACGTACCAAGATAAATGTATCCAAGGTGTTATAAGGGCATTATAATCTGTGTTGAACGATGTAGAATATAATGTTTATTGCACTCTTTGTTTGACTCTATGTGTTCATACATTGCAAAGTATTAGGGCTCGATCACACTACAAGCGGAGCGGAGCGGGCGGAAGCGGAGCGGATAGGTGTTCGCACATGCATGGTTAAGAGCGGGCGAACACCAGCGAATTGCTGTAGTTGCAATGGAGGGTGTAGTGAGCATGTACCTGTTGTTGGGAGAGAATAGGAAAAAAAAAATATTGGATTCACCCGATAAACCAAAAGCGAAATCGGTATACATTATTTTTTGTTTTTCGTTTCTACATCAAGATAGCACATTAAAATATTCGATTGACTTTACTCTTTTGGAA
>JAVFBX010190646.1:0-24151 GCA_034783855.1 Mopalia kennerleyi | reverse complement strand
GACTGACTGACTGACTGACTGACTGACTGACTGACTGACTGACTGACTGACTGACTGACTGACTGACTGACTGACTGTCTGACCACTGGTTGAATGGTCGCTTGATTGCTCAGTTATAGATGTCATTGCGTACTTCCAATCACTCCACAGCTTCTATAGAACAGCGTTTAGGCAGTAATTAGGTAGGTAACAAATAACTGGCGTATTATATGTCACTGATTATAATCTCAACTTATCCCTGGTTAAGAGATTACTATTGTCTGATTGTGATAATGTTTTCAATTTCAAGTACTCGTTCTTTGTTGCAATTCTCAAACCAAGAACCCATTTTAGTAGTCATTGACCGAGTTTGTTTGTTGATCCACATAGAAGATTATGGACAATAGAAACGGGGGAAACGATACAGATGTCATACTTTTCTTTAAGTTTGAATTGCGTTATTATGTAATGCTAGTAGCGTAACGTTCGCTGTATTCTGGAACTAAACGTCTAGATAGATTAATGTCTAACACCGTATTTGATTAAGAAGACGACAATGTTACTTATGATGCAACTATCGCAATGTAAATCCTCATGACATGTAATTTCACAAACTATGATCAGAGAGAACACGGACTGCTAAGAACGCGAAACTATTGTCTAGTTTAGAATTTAATTTAAGACTATATATTTAAGAGCTATGATATCCGTTTAATCCGAGATTATACTGTTTATATAAATGCCTATAACACAAATTATTTGTCAACAAAACCTTGAGTTTATTATTTCGACTTCCGTCAGAGAAAAATATTCCCGAATCACTGGCCGCTGAAAGCACCTCTTTATATGTACTGTAAAGCTCGAGCTCCGATATCGGTGGAGGAAAGCAAAGGTGTATTGCTCTCCAATAGAAATATGTATTGTATTGTAACACACCAGCTGTCACCTGGCAACGACTTCAAATCAGTTGTGTTGCCCGGGCTGTGCTTTGGTCATTACTCGTACTTAAACCGACCAAGTGTCGTTCGTGCCTCTATTGTCATTGGTTCATGAAATAAAACAATGTGATTGGTCAACTGCCTAATCTTTGAAGTGTGTTTATACTTAACAAACCAGCCATTTTTAAACCGGGTATACGAGACGATTCTGGACACAAAATGTAACAGACAAATATAACAGTTAACTTGCAAACAGTTTGTTATGTATAGTGCACCTCGGTAAGTCTAGGTTAAACCCCGAACGTGTCGGGGTTTTTTTTTTTCAGTTCAGTTTTTAATTAAGATGGTTTTGTAACAACAACATGGTAGGTTAGACCGGGGCTGGCTTTCTGTTATGCAACCAATTATTGCATCATCGCCTTCTGGCATATCATGTTAGTGCATATGGGCAGGGCACGTGGTGTTTGCTCTCATGAGTCCCGCTGGCGCTTAATTCACCGTCTGACTAGAAGCAATATCTCGATCACCATGTCGCCTTCCGAATTGGGCATGCGCATTGACTGAAGACGTGTTGCTCGATTTATAAAACTGCATTTAATCAAGACTGACTGAGTCCTAGCAAAAATAAGTCTATCGTGAAGTATTAGGCTTCTGTCAATCAAGAACACGATTGTAACTTGGTGCCATGAAATAGATACCCTTCATGGTTTTATTATAGAACTATTGTCCAAAACCAGGAAGCCATACACGAAGTCTACGACCAATACAAACTCAAATATTCATCAATCAGTATGGCATAAAACGCAATAAAGTACATTTTCAACCGCTACCAATAAGTATTATTGTTCGGCGGTGTAAAAACATGAACGACAAAACCCTTCGCCTTTTGTTCAAAATCGGAGATCTATTTCAAAGGGTAATTTACATTGCTTTCTGGAATGAGATCGAACCTTTAAGCTAATATATCAATACGTTTAATCCGAGGAAAAATAGTGTTGTAAGAACCAATAATCTAAATCCGCAGTAATTGACTTGAAAACGTATGTAAGAAAGGATGAAGTATACTACTATTAAACGAGTACCCTAAATCACCCCCAAATTCGTCCATAATATTACTATTTAAGAAGCTATTTAACGGCCCTTCAAATTTTGTCTGCGAGGCAGATAGATGGATTTTTCAGTTAAAAAGCATCAACATTTGTCAGAAAACATAAATTTGTTGAAATACATGCTGTAATATTGTCACAACCAAAAAAGTTGTCATGGAAGAAATTGGAGGTGATTTATGGCACTCTTTAGCTCT
Organism: Mopalia kennerleyi; assembly: GCA_034783855.1. Classification (NCBI taxonomy): domain Eukaryota; kingdom Metazoa; phylum Mollusca; class Polyplacophora; order Chitonida; family Mopaliidae; genus Mopalia; species Mopalia kennerleyi. The sequence goes on along the minus strand of JAVFBX010190646.1, from coordinate 21,931 downwards.
TTAAACTAAGTAATGTGAGGTTTGGTTTTTACTGTAAATATTCCCAGTTGTCCATTCTTAGTAAAAGTCGAAGCCGCGCAAAAAAATAAATGAAAACAACAACAAAAACAGATAATTCTTGTAAGTTGTTGTGTTTTTTGTAGTTATGCAAGACATGATTTATTTCCTAATATAAAACTGCCAGGTGAAAAATCCTTAGATACATTCCTTGATAAGAAATGTACTTAATAGAAAGCATGCAGCAGGTAAAACGGGGCAATCTGTCACCCACTATGGAATGTCCGCTTCACACATTCGCTTGCTGTCGACAATCATTCTTTGCCGGGACATATTCTCGTCTATCGTTCTGTAAGAGATTGAACATGTTGAACATTTTAGACAAAAATGCTTCTGTTATTCATAGTGTACAGAGTTTAATATATCTAGAACTGCTAATTGTGGACAGCTTATGCAATTTAGTTTATTGTATTACAATCAATAAAGGTCGATTCATTTCCGGTTAGTGGCGATTCGCCGAAGTGTTTTAGGTATTGTATGTTAAAACTTGTCTCATCAAAGCTGGGGAAAAATTTAAATTATTGAGCAATATATTTTTGGTTCGGAATTCCGCTAAAATTGGTTTCCTGTAATTTGACTCTCAATAAACGTAAAACATAGACTCTATACTGGAATGATAATTGAAGAATAAATGTGGAAACAGTATTGCTTCATTGGAGAATCTCTTTGAAGTCATCGACTGTGAAATTCTTTATAAGAGTGCTCTATGAAGGTTGCTATTGTTCCTTATAAACCAATTTGTGTCAAGCAAGTTAAAGAGTACGTTGCTATGTGATTGTTTACATCGAGTCAGTAAGTATGGAAAACGTGTTCAATTCAGTATAAAATGGATCTCCTTTTTCCAATTTGTCGCTGTTTTGATTTTATGGATACCGTTTGACTTACCACCGAAGTAGATGAGATATTAAGCGTGTTGTTCGCACACCTACCTATACACCATATACACAGATATTGAACAGAATAATCCAAGCGAGTATCATTTATTAATATACGTCATAAGTCAAGTGAAAGGCAAGGTAGCGTTGTGACCTTTGACATTAAAGTAACCAATCAATACCGATTCTTGATTGATGATCAATAAAGCACTGTGCCTGTCACTATGCGACTTTGTTTACGTATGGGTGCTGTTATATCACTCGGATAAAATACGCATAGCAAATCATTAAAATTGTCCCATAAATTAATTTGGAGTAATATAGCCAACAGTGAGCAATAACTAAACAACAGTTGTCAAGGTGGGAAAATTAAATGAACGACGTCATCGGTAATCTACACTTTTCTGTAAGTTTGTTTAATTGCTATGACAATATTTGAAAACATACAACTTATTAGAATCATTTTAGAATTCTAAGAATAACATGAGGCCGATGCTTTCATTGGTTTGTGAACTGGTGTCTGTCGGTTGTTACAGTGGGTCACACAAGGAGTTCATGTAAAAGCAGCATGACTTCCCTGTATCTTAGACATAACCACGCCACACTAGACTCTCTCACACGGTATTGTGTTGTGTTGTGTTGTGGTATAGAGTAATTGAATAGAGTAGCACTACAATTCGTGTTGTTGACACGACTTTCTTTATTTGCAAATACGGTATCTAGTTTCTAATATCATTCCGAAGCCAATGTGGCACTTTATTGGATAATGCTAACAACTTTAACAATTGAGGAAGCATAAACTTGATACATGTCTTTCAATACCCTTAATAACACCATATTCTGACAGGTAATCAGATAATAAAAATGGCTTACATATCGGAGAAACTTTATTTGCTGAGATCGTTCTATAATAAAGTGATACATGACCAGTAGGAACAACTTATATGACTGAGAAAAAGCAAACATGTTGAGGTCCACAATACAATAAGTTACAGATTGACGTATTTTACAGAGCTGTTTGAACAGCGGTGTATATATATAGCCTGCAGTTTGTCAGTTTAAATATACATATTTAGTAAACAATGGTGTGTTATGTTCAACTGAAATCTAACGACTACTGGTTATTTTAGTAGCGTGCGAACGAATTGTTTTCTTTTTGTAAACCAGTTAAGCATGTATAAGACAGCTAATATAGCAGGTCGTCAGGTAAACTACTGTAATCCATACCTACCTGCTAATTTGTTCGTGTGGCTCAATTACCATATAATTGGAACAGGTAAGAAAAGCAGTAATTGTTGGGTAAATCTTGTGTTAACATGACAGATTAATCTAGCCGTCGATAAGCGAACCCATTGAAATATATGGTTACTTTACCTAGCAAACATAAACACCGTGTCAGTTGTTGGCATGTAGGTAGAATTTCCGTTTACTGAACTTTGCCAAGTTATTATGCAAACACATTGTAATTAATATGCATAATAGCCGGTACATACAGTATTTTCCCACACCGCTTAATATACATAATATCCGTACGTACAGTATTTTCTTACACCGCTTTATTGGCACAATATCCCGTACGTACAGCGTTATCTCACACCGCTTAATATGCACAATATCTAATACGTCCAGTGTTATCTCACATCGCTTAATAGACACAATATTCCGTACGTACCGTGTTATCTCACACTGCTTTATATGCACAATATCCAGAACGTACAGTGTTATCTCACACCGCAATATCTATTACGTAGAGTTTTCTCTCGCCTCTTAGTAGGCACAACACCTAGTACGTAGTGTTTGCCAACACAATTTGCACAATACCTCTAGAAATAGTGTTATCTGACATCGCTTAATATGCACAATATCCAGTACGTACAATGTTTTCCCACACCGCTTAATATGCACAATATCTCGTACAGTGTTTTCCGAAACCGCTTCATAGGCACAATATCTAGTAAGTACAATGTTTTCCCAAACTGCTTAATATGCACAATATCTAGTACGTACAATGTTTTCCCACACCGCTGAATATGCACAATATCTAGTACGTACAATATTTTCCCACACCGCTTAATATGCACAATATCTCGTACAGTGTTTTCCGAAACCGCTTCATAGGCACAATATCAAGTACGCGCAGTGTTTTCCCACACCGCCTAATATGCACAATATCTAGTACGTACAGAGTTTTCCGCTTCATAGGCACAATATCCACTACGTACAATGTTTTCCCACACTGCTTAATAGGCCCGATATCCAGTACATACAATGTGCATATGTATATATTTTTTTAAAATGTAAAATATTACTAGCCTTTGCTTACATTAACACTTGTAAAGAATTCGGATGCACAAACATGGTAGGCAAGTGTGTCGGAACGTAGAATTTCTGATTTGAATCTCCAAACAGATAACAAATCAGGAGTGAATGTTATCACCTCTGCTACGATATTCACCTCTATATGTGATAAATTTATCTAGAACATATAAGATGATTATCGATTTTTATTATCCTATATCCCTTAATTTGAAATCTGCTCCTAAACAAACAATAATACTATAAAGTTATTGAAATATCTATTTAAACAAACAGAGAAGTTTTCAGTTTAAAAATTTGGAAAATGTATATCGGTAATATGAGACGCAATCTCACGTTTACCCAGTAATGACGCAATGGATTTTCAAAAACAGTCTAACGTAAGAGCAGACAGTCGTCTATTAATAGACTCCCGATAGCGGACGATTAGTCAAAGACTTAAATTGCGATTTTAGTGTAGCCTTTTTGACATTCTTTTTTTTTCTAACTCTTAGACATAATCATATTACAGCGACCTTCAAAATGATGCCATTAACACAAATATTGAAAAAGAAAATAACATAATAGGCTTCTCATTTCCGTTCATCACTGATTAACTGACTGACTTGTGGCAAAACTTTAACAAATAAATTACACGCAAATTTCATGATTTTACTTTCAAATTAGTTTCTGATCGTTTTGTTCATCTGTCCCAATGAACTTATCTGGTGACACTTTAAAAGATTGGGGAATATAATTCTTTTGAAAGAGATTATACGGACAATTTGTCAAGACAAAGGTGTAGTGTTGTATAACGACCAAGACGGTGCTTGAATAAAGAATGAAGGGGCAGAGCGTTTTAAGAGCAGAGGAAATTATCGACCAATCTATGGCTAATTTAACGCCAACCAATAAATCAGATATGTAATTCACGGGTGTAAGCCGTGTTGTACATATCAGCGACTAACATAAGGGGGCAACAGTCACAAGGGCCCGCCAACAGCTTTATAAAATTCTACTTCGCCTTTGAATGTAATCGTCTCAGGTTGCACGTGGCTAGCTTGCGTGAAATTAGGAATTTGTCAGAGGGAACCAGCTTGAAATGGCTGGCAAAATCTGACCCTGAACGTCGAACCATCAGCAGACGCCAGATAAAGTCTTTGTGGAACAGGTCTAAAATTCGGGGGACTTTATGTGCCGTCACGAGGGCAGTCAAACAGCCATGTCCTCCTCAAGACAGAGTCAGTGATTTACACCTCGACGCGTCAAACTTCGCATCGGATTAACACTGTTGTCAAAGCCCAATTAGATTATTCAGGGATAAATTAATTAAAGCCACATTAAAAATCGGAGATAAACTGATTTATGGTCACTGGCTGATTTCAGATTGACAGAGAAAAATCATATTATTGAATGTGGATACTCAGGAAGGAACATCTATCGACTAGCATTGGTCCCATGCATGAGCTTCATACTATAATCCAGGTTTCACAGAATGCCGTTACATCTTATAGATTATAGATAAACAAAACATACATTATGGATCGTTTAATATTGCGGTTGATTCTCGGTTATTTCTAATCAAAAGGTGTGTACATACAGTGACTATATGCATGAATGCTTTGGAAATAGATAGCATGGTTAATACATTAACCTTGGCTACAGTTATCGGGGGGCTTATATATATATTTCTAAAAAGTAATCACACTGGCACAGGGATGTAGATTAATTAAAGTCGATGGATAATCTTATGTTCTAGATAAACTCTTAATCTCGAGTTGTGGTATGGGTAACCTACATACATCTCCAGAGAAGGTAATGACCATTTATATGGTGTATAAAGTATTGTTAAAAATGTATCCAACAAGATATTCGGTATGGGCGTAATAGGAATAAATCAGCCTACAAATAAGTAGTTCGGAGATATAAAGATTAACCAATGAATATTTCTGTTAAAGAGAATGAATGTTACAGCCTGTCTCCTACAGATGGCAGTCTCGTCCTAACCAGTAGGTCTTTTACATTTTTTATTTCTCTTGTATGCTATAACGGGTCTTTGTGGGAAAGGAGTAATATGTATATATGTATTTAATGTAGACAAAGAACATGTTCCTCGCCTCCACCAATCCACCACCCAGGATATGGTTGCGAATCATTCTCTACTGGAAGCACTGATACAGAAACACTTAGTTAGATAAATATAAGATGAAAAGAAGATATGGTTTGCAACTTAATTCTTAGTAAATGTCTACCTCATGGCATAGATCCTTGTCAAGTTCCCATGCTCTCTGGAATAAAATAAAAACGTAGTATTCACTAAACTAACATGTTGTTATCCATGCATGCCAAGTCTTTCCTCTTAAATGTACTTCCGTCTTCTAACTGCCGCTTTAAGAAGCAAATCTGGTGAAAACGTATTATAGAGAAAGAGCAAGTTGATTGCCTCCACCGGGATTCGAACCCGGATCTCTGGCTAGCAGGGTGAGTACTCTAACCGACTGAGCTACAGGGGCTCACGGTAGAATAACCACGAAGTGTCATCCAGGTTATAATGGGGTGGATCTTTCTCTACTTGATTCACCGACACAGGTTCACTAAATTATTGTATTTTTATCGAGAAACTTAACCCACAGATGTGCTTTATTGTTTGGTTTATTCTGATAATATGGTTTTGGCAAATGTAGCTTTTTATTGTAGAGAAAAAAAAATTTGCTTGCCTCTAACGTTATTCGAACTCGTGTCATTGGCTAGCAAGATCAGCGCTTTTCGCTCTATTTTCATTCTTGGCAGTTATGCAAAAGAAATAGTAGTTGATATATACGCCTACAACATAAAGAAATCATGTTTAACTGGCTTTGTGTTAACAAAATTGTCTTCTTGATTTCCTGGAAACCAAGAACTTAGATATCAGAGCAGATACGTTTGTCCCGAGCCATGTCCTTGTTGCGTAATATGGTGTCCAAAAACCACAGCCATTCATCGTCTAGACAAAACCCGGATCGGGTTGTTCCTCTGGGCATTTTATTTACTTTACCGCTAAATACCCTTGTATAGCATCTTCGCGTTTACTGATTTGGAGGCAGGAGTTTGGAAATGCTATGCGGTCTACATTGGGTTTGGGCGGAGGCAAGACGATGACAGTTAAGGCACCGTTTCCAGTATATTAAAATATGTAGTCAGTATTCTGCATGTTTTGAATTTGTAAGACTTATGTTGAGATCTTAGAGAAGTGCTTGGTTAACTTGGATTTACCCTAGATTATAAAACTTTATATATTCCGCAGTTGAGGTGCTGTTAAAGGTAGAATGTTGTTTCCAGTAACCCTTTGCGTCTGGGTGTTGTCTGTTGCGCTGTATAATATTACGCCATACACTGGCAATGTGTCGATGCTAAGGAGAGTAGTGGAGTAGACAAGATCATTTGGTGTCTGGAAAATCATACAAGGAGACAAGTTGTTTAGAAATAATTAGCTAGCCAATAACATTGTCTGATTTCTCTCCCAGCAGTCAAACATTAGCTTGTGTTAATTGTCATGTTTACATCGGTCTAATTTGCGGTTTTAATGGATTGCCGCGCGAATGTTTCAAGCTATTAGTATACCTATGTAATGTTACACATCCAATATACAGTACTCGTATCGAGAATTTGTCTTTTGTGAAAACGGTCACATATGACATGTCGCCAAAACTTAAACACAGACATGTCCAGATAAATTAGATAAACAGTACTTTAAATGTGAATGACCAGAGCTTAGCGTGCTTGCGCGGTAAATCTCATTACATAGATAATAGGATGGGCTTTCCGAATCAAGCGGTCACATAATTCAAGTCCTACTAAGGATAGATTGTTAAAAAATTGTTCTACACCGAGAATCCGATTTCAGCACATTCAATGTTCAATAATTAAATTCAAATAAGAGGATATCCAAGAACATGTACTAATGTCCATGCTACAGCAGTTCAGAAGAGTTATCGAATCCAATTAACTTCTTTCGCTTGACCAGTGAAATTCCGCATTTTCAAAATATTGGTTACATTGACTTGATCAATGCATGAACAATCCTGCATAAATGTTATCCAGCAAACGAATTTCGCGGGTACATTTTGATCGGAATGACAGAATGGAATTATAGCAAATGATTGATGTATTCAAGAGGAAATATGACACGATTTATTTTGGCTCTCTTCCATTGTCTCGAACAAGAAATATTGACTTCACAATGAATATTTTTAATTTCGGTGTTTAATTTCTGAAAGCGGGAGGGGAGGGGGGCTAGTAAATTATAGTACGAGTAAATTCTATCATTCCCTAAATCCTTTTACAGATTAAATGTCGAAGAGAAGTTAAAATACTATACTCCATGCACCACTAAGTTACAATGCTTTATTAGTGAGTCCCAGCGGATTCCAAAAGTAACACATATATAGGTTTGACTCCCAAGGCTGTCAGTCTAGCTATGTTGAAAAAGAAGAGAAATGTTTAGCTTACGGGATTAAATAGCATAGTACCAATATCAAAAGTGATATATTTCAACATACATAAAAATTGTGGGTCTTAATTTAAAACACTGGTCAGAACTCCTCTTGAGAGAAGCCTTAGTAATAAAAAAGATCAAATCGCAGCGAAACTATGGATTAAAACCAATCAAAACCTAGCTTGTTTTAATTTTACTTTACAATAAGGTGTCCTGTGAATACACTGTAAGAAACCATATTGTTTTGTTTTGTGTATTATATACGACAACTATCTGGCTGTCTATTCATTCCTGATGATGGTTTAACATCACAATTTAACATGCGTATCATTTCCCGGAGTTGTGACTTTGGTTAACTGTGTCAAAACTTACCACTCCGTACAATAGTAGCGATCAAAATGAGTTATCGTTTATTGCGTCCGAAATTAGTTCGGCACAGTTCTTGGTAACCTTTTCGCAAGGGAAATAGATACTAGTCTCACCTGGCCTGTCGGCATAAAGCCTGCACAAATAACATATCGTTTCACAAATTAACCATGAATAATTGGATGGGACATTCAATATAAATCATTTTCAGTTTCCATTTTATTGTTTTTGGTAGAAACTGATCTATAACTTAACTATAAGCTATTTATAATTAGATATTAAATAATTTGTGCCAGTCTACAAAACAAAGAAAAAACTATATAAATTGTCTAGTTAATCGGTTTCAAGAAGATTCAGCACTTGGTATATTTCAAACCTAACTAAAAACACATCAACTTATATCACCCCACATCATACACGCATTCATCTCGTAAAGCTTGTCTGCATTATGTGCATGAGATATTCCAAAATCACGAAATACTGCATGATGTATGTTTTAAAATACCGATACCACGTCGACAGGTTAACAAGTTTCTGTTTAGAGCTTTTTAAGTTTTATTTTATCTTCTGTCGATGGCGGTTAAGTAATTAGGACAAAGTGCTAATTGCTTTAAAGATAAGAGTTAATCTAATTGGCGATAGTAATGTCTGGGTTCAGAGCTTTTTGGCCATGTACGTCTGGTCCCATAGACGGACAGGCAGGCGACTTCATGATAGAGGCGTGGCATGGTTCGTCCCAGGGGGGATTGAAGATGACCAACAGTCTAGTACAACATGTTCCGAGACATTGTAAAGAAATTTGAGCCATTTCGATTTTTACAAACATCTAAGATCGTTTGCGATTAAACTTTAGTTCTGAGTTACTTCTGCGCATGTTTAAACCAATTTTACCCACTTTGACGACCAGATGCATTAACGTAATTGTATGTTGAAAGGATGTTGCTCAAAATAAAAATACGCATATTTTTATCCGGTATATGTGAATTTATATTGATTTAGCCTACAATAAATAGACAGTAAAGATAATCAAATCAAAGGATCTGTATCGGTGCATTTAGACAATTATATTTTTTAATGTGATAAGTTCGACATCATTTTGTGAGACGTTTACGGTCGTCATTTGGCTAAACAAAATTCCATCAATAATTGACATCGAGGATTCCGAGACGGACAAAAGGTCAATAAAGAGTTATTCTCATTTATCTTTAATTTATCTTTCTGTGCTTATGATGGAAAACCGAATAGAATCAAGCTGTGTAATGTACGAGTGTTGATATCTTCCTAACGTCTAATCAGACATGCCTGATAAATTTTTCACACTCTCTTTGACACATTCATATTTTCTCCATCAATTTTCTTCTTAGCAATTGTTCCGCGACCCAAGCGGTATGTTTAGGCGTAAAAATTCTGCCTTGAGTTCGCATCTATTTTTAATTTCAATTTCATAGCGCCTTATCAAAAAAGCTACTAGTGTAATTTTTCTGCGATCTTCCGCGCCATGGAAATCTTCGGGGTGTAATTTACAAATAAGTTTTGGCGTGTGTTTGTCAAAGTTTAATGATGGTCTCATCACGTCCTTCCATCTCATAAGAGCCAGGCACGACACAACCAATCCTGTTAACGAAAAATGATGCTGAGAAAATACATACATGAATGAGGTTATGGTGATTAGCTTTGCCGTATCGCATATCAGGCGAAAAAAATGAGTGTTTTCTGCTAGTGAATTCTACACCATTTTTCTAATTTGATGACGGGAGACCCACTAGCCTGCCTTGGAGGGAGTTGAGCTGTTTAATCAAGATGAATAGGTACTTGTCCAATTTCTCTGACGGACCCCTGGCAGTCCTTCGCTCTGTGTGTCAACCAAGGAAACATCAAACGTTGGGCTCAAAGAATCTGATTAAAATAACCATATTCTTTTGTATTAGATGTCATAACCATTACTCTTGCCCTACATCATTCCGGAAGCGTGAAGTGTAAAACACTGATATACACCCAGAGTGATGTTACGTACGGGGCGTTATCGCCGCCTAGCGGTCATAATCAGCAGCCGTATCAACTGCACCTTTGGGAAATAAAGAATCATAAACGTGTAATTCTATATCAAAACGCATCATCCGAATTTTCTGAAAGTGTTTTATTAGTGAAGTTAATTTTGTTCATCTTGATAAGAGTTTTATATACGCTCGAAATCAAGGCCTTTAATTTTTTTGCAAATAAATAAATCGCAAATTTCATCTCGTAATGAAAATGTATGTTCAACAAATATTCTCCAGACATTAAATAATAAAACTTGCTTCAAATGAAGATAAAGATCAGGCCTACTTCAGATTCCTATATTCCATGGAATAATAATGTAAAGACCCTTTTTAATATGAGTCGAAAGCTGTATATACTTGCGGAGAAAAAAATTGATAAGTGCTGTTGATTTTGAAGAACCAAGACATGGGTCCTTTCATAATCACGTTGCGGCCAACGAGCTGTTCAATAATATTAAATGCCTGAAGCAAACTGGTCCCATTTGACTACGAGTATCTAGGATTTTACCCCAAATCAGTAATAAAAAAACATTCAAACTGCCTCTACTTTTCGGATCTTTAATTTCATTATCACATCATCGGGAGTGAATTGATCACAGGTGTTCTTTCTTTACATACAGTACAAATTGGATACATAATTTGTATAACGACAACTCACAAGGTATGTGTGAAGCATCGGCATATTTGGTGAGTTACTTATAAGATGAATGGAGCAATGGTTGGACAAAGCAATTAACAGTCGGGAACAATACAGAAACAATACCTATGTATATCTAGATGAATAATAAGCATAAAGTGCCGAAATAGAGAATTCATTATGAGTTTCAGGTTTTCAGGTTTATACACTTTTTCTGTATTATCCATAATTGATCATTGGAACTCGAGGATTAATTTTCATGATCTATCAATCTTTTCTATTCATTTTTCTATCAAAGATCGGATATAACAAAAGTACAATGGTTTAAAACACTGATTCATTTTAAAAAGAAACATTTAATTATTTTGTATATAATTTATTATTTGAAAAAAAATATGCCACAAGTTCGCTGTTCTATATTTACTTGTATTTTTAAATAATTCATTACTCGTTGTATTAACAGCCCTGTGGGATATATTAAAATTAGAACTTCCGGAGTTGTCGACTTCTTAAAAGGAGGGTAATTTTATAGCGTGTGGGTGACTTGGAAATGTGATAAAATAAATTAAAGGTCAAATTTGCTTTTAGTCCCTTGGAAATTGGATTCGAACAGAAAGAGAGAGATTGCCGAAAGTGGTGTAAAATATTTGATAAAATCTTAACTCTCGTTTAAGAGCCGCTTTCATCTCTTCGTAGTTTGACGAGAAATTTCCACTTTCAATCTAGATATTTTGTTTCTAATTTAGCAAGACCTAACCAGTTCCAGACCTCCCTACCCTGGACGTCCCGCGAAACCTGTCACGGTTAACCCGAGAACTCGTACATTTTCTAAAACCAGTAGTTCCATCTCCTCAACATGTCAAATTCGATCAGACTTTCCGTTGAATACTGCAGTCAAATTAAAACCGAAATGATCTTTTATGCTTCCATTTCTCTCAGTAAGCTATCGGATAGACAGACATTCCAAAACATCCACATTAATATATCGGTATTTCAAAGCTTTATTGAGGTGCCATGTCATCTCAGCACAACAAGTCAGACGTATATAGCTATGGCAGAGTATTTGTCAAACGGATAACTATAACACAAACTAAAAAAAACTGTTTTCCAAAAAAGAAGTTATTGTTTGTGGCCCAGTATTATTTTCTGCTCTGTTGAAATAATGAAATCCGACTTAATATTTTAAATAAAAAGGTCCATGGTCAGCTCGGTCTTTGAACAATTTTAATATGGTTTTTTTATTATTAATATAGCGAATGATGGACTTCGTGCCTCCTCACCGTCTAACTAGTCTGTATTAGCATGGACTTAATCGGCTTCCATCATAAAATCACAATATTTGGAATATATTGTTTGTTTCAATACCGGTAATATATATATTAATAAATAGATCATTTTTTGCCAGTGATGTATGTTATTGACAGGGCTGTCATCCATCTTATATCTTTCTCTGGACCAAAGTGGTCAATGCATGAAAGAACTTTAGTTCTATGTTTCAGAGAATCTGATTGAGAAATAAATCGTAGTTATTTTATATGTTTTTCTACAATTGTACACAATTTGACTCAATGTTTGGGCATCAATTTATTTATTCCATTCTAGCTTGATAACGGCTGACATTTCGAGTCAAAACGAAATTATCAAGAATGTTTTGGAACTACTCTGCTTGTATATTCTATTAATCACTTCAGTTTTAGCCTTTTGTTTGACCAGTGTGAACTGAATGAAGTTAAACATAAACAAATTTTTAACCATAATAGCAAACGACACAATAGTGTACATTATTGGGTCTAATCTAAATGGGATTCATTATTTCCCTTAAGGAGCAATTTGACAACATTATCACGTTCCCAGGCTGGTCAGCTACAACACAGCTTGATCTAATAAGCTTATCTTCTCATACTGATAGACAGGGTGTAATTAGATCTAATGGATGCTCTTGGACCGATCGTTTAGCCTCTCGATTTATACATACCACATGTCAGTATCGAAATCAGAAATACAAATAATAAAAACTCCACCACGTTCTTCAATAATCTGAAATGGCATCCACAGCTTTTACAAGACTTGGATCAAATTGAGCTTAAATTAGTCCCTATTATCAGAGCGGCAATAGTTGTGTAAAAACAACAGTACTAATGAATATTCTCTTTGCTATAGTGTTGTGCTTCTATAAATCTATAATCTGCCATTTTTAACAAACGTCGGAGTTGCCAACAAACAATTACAACTATCTAGATCAAAAGTTATTCAGAAACTTTTCTTTGCCTGTGAATTTATCTAGAATATCTGTTTTAACTAATCTACATCCCCTTGGCAGTGTGACTTATGTTTAAAATATATTAAGGCTACATATTCCGACACTAATCCACTGAACTAAACCTCTTTACGCTTTTCGAACCCGACAAGGATAAACCAATGTTCCATTTTTAAGTCCTATGGTTTGGACTTTATGTTTTAAATAAACTGCAACATTGGGCATTATTTCATTTCGCTTATTATCCAGGTTTCAATTTTAATGGAGAGAAAGGAATTTTTTGCCTCCACCTCGATTCTAACTCAAGGCTCATTAACCCATTTTTAAACACGTATATTTTATACATTCGACTTATTAAATTTCAAAATCACTGGTAAGTGTCCTACATTGTCTTCCTTAAAACCTGAATAGAAAGTATATGCTAAATGCATCCGTATAATTTTCAGATTCTGTCTCAAGAGATTTACCTCTGTCTTAAAAAGGGTTGCTCAACAGAGATTGGCTTAATTATTCATCACGGTTTCAATAAAGTTAAATAGTTGTTAACAAGAAGCACAGGTTTGTGCTGGCGGCTGACTAAAGCTGCCAATTTCCAACAGTTTTCGTTCAGATTGAATCCAATTATCCGATTAAGTTAGATTCCATTTGTTTAAAGTCAAGTACGAATAAACTCTTCAATAAAATCCAAAGTGTCAAGTGACGATTTGACAGGTTTCCTCTGTTGATGAGCTTATTAATTAATTAACAGGGTTTTTATCACTAGTTGGTGACTGATGCACGTGTTCGGAGTCTTCAGTGTAATATAGTGGCGAGACACACTGTCTGCGTCCAGCAGCAGGCGTGTCCGCGAGAAGATCATTCAACGGCGTCCAGTCATTACCAGACCACTTATCGGTTTGACCAAAATATCTAACCGCAGAACAAGACCGGCAGCACTCAATAAAACATAGACTGTCTCCTGTAGTTAAGTCTATGTGATATATCGTGTCTCCTTATCCCATCGCCTGACTGTCCTTTCTGTAACTCTCTTTCAGGGAATCTAAGAATTGTGACGCCATGATTGAGAAACAGAGAGATGCTTGGTGGTGGGAAAGTTGTTTTGTCTCACCACATTGTCGTCAAAATAATCTACAAAATCCAACCCCATGCCGATTTCAGATTTAGGACGTGCATGTGAAAGTGTTCGGCTAGATGAAATGTTAAGCGTATTTTAAGGACTTTAAATTTAAAAATAATTTGGCGCGGTACAAACACTTGCTCAACTATATTATTGAAACGTGAAAACATATTCACACAGCAACATGTGCAAACAATGAACTATTTAATGGATTGTAAAGTCGTGTAAATGAACAGTATGAAATCCTACCGTTTTTATTTTTGTTATAAATCCTTTGTACGAAACGATATATATTATACAATATTAACAGAAAAGTATACTAAAAGATTGACAACTACGTTATTAAACATGTCATTTTCTTCAAACATATTTTGCCTGTATTAAATGCACGAATGTTAGCTTGTATTTTATTTTCAGGAGAATTAAAATTAGCTTCACAGTGTAACAGTTTAAAAAAACAAAGTGTCATAGCTATTTAAAATCATTTTTTGGTGTACGTGAATGCGCTGTTTTAACTCCGTTTCTGTTGCTACTAAATTTACAATTTAACCTGATTGATTTAGCTATTGTCCCCCAGACTTAAAAAAAAATCTACCCATATGCATTTGATAATACCGTGGTGAAAGCAGTGAAGTGGATAAAACGGTTTTAAAATCTCCAGTCTTCAATTTTGTCAGCGTTTCTAAAGAGAGCAGTCTGCAGCTTGTTAAATCCCTATTCTCCTAATTGAAGTGGATGGCTTCCAACAAACAGGAATTGTTAGTTCTTGGTATGTCTTTAACAGAGGCCAAAACACGCCATGAACTCGAGTAGAGATAAATTGTTTGATACTTCAACACTTTCAAAACATGTCCATCTGTCGAAGAAAGTAGAATTTCATTTCTTTATGCGCGCAAGAAAAACTCTAAAATTTGGGACCTCTAAAATCGGCTTCATTGGTTCCTTGTGGCGCTGACGTTATTTTGTAGGTTAACATTATTATTGCTGCATCCTTTAATGATTCAGATGGTCTACTGGTGAGCCTGTTAAAACCATATTTGTAACAATAGTAGCCGCCTATAATCGCTTTGTCAAATTAAATGCTTTTAATCATGTTTGACAGAATTATGAGGAGGCGTTTGAAAAATCTATATATGTTTACTCGGACACAAGCTACTTATGAGTTACTCTTTTTGCGCAGATCGTCCATGCGGAATATTTTCATCAAAACATTCCATCAAACATTAATGGAGCTGCAAAGACATTGTTTTATAGCACATGTTGTCTATATAATGCCTAACACTTGTACTAATGTATATCCTAAAGCCGGTAATTACAGTATATGTGAATTGGTAAGTAAATGTACAGATTTTTAGCGGTAGTTCCACTTGGTGAGTCGGCTCAATTCAGCACAATGTATATACTGCGTGATAATTTACCGAGTAAATTAGCTTACGAAAAACAGATCACTTCCCGTAGTGAAGAGGTGTAGTAACCAGATAGCTCGTGTTTATAAAGTTTTCCCAAGCTCTGTCGTTTAGCCGAGCTACGAGATGAGAAAATCTTTGCCAGAAAAGCCTACTTAACGTCTGTTGTGACTGTACGCGCTTTCCAATTAGGCAAAATTTGTCCAGACCTCGGCTAAGGCAGATACTGTAATTAAAAGGTGATCCGGGGGATCTTAAAGTGTTCTATATTACATCAGCATCAAAGTGGGCTGATAAAACGTGTATCGTCTCATCAGAAGATCCACTCCAGCCGTAGTTTCGTAACTTCATTATCCGTCCATCCTGTCTAGTAATTACACTGACGCCTTTTAATAGCTATAGTAACAATGTAAGCCCCTCTATCCGGTTTCAAGTCTAAGATAATCGCTGTTTGTCTGCAGTGTTCATAAAATGTTTGTATGGGGTAGTGGAATATATATTTATTTTTCAAACGTGCATGATGATGATTTTTTTTAAATTATCTTCACATAAAAGGTAAAGAGACATATCTTGATCGCCTTCGTTAAAACTTTATCAAACCCAGAACAAGACGAAAAACGTTTCCGTAGGATAAAAAAAAAGATACGTTTCGTCAGCGATGCTAAGAGCACAGCAAAGAAAATACACCGCAATGTATGGAAGAAGATCTATTTGAATCAATGAATGTAGAGGTATTTCCTACGACAACAATAAACATGGCCTATGTTTACCCTTCGGATTCATACAAGGCCCAATCAATGCCATATTTATATCCTTTATTCTATGTTGTTCCACTTTCAGTATAATAATTATATTACTTATTCGCCTATTACTTTTTTTGTTGTTGTCAAAAAGGAAAGTTTCGATTTGTACAATGGCGATGGGTCTCCGATTGATACGCCTTTATGTCTGCGGCAAACCAGTGCCTATAAATAATCCGCGGTCTGCGTGTGGGAATCAGAAATGTGTGTGTGTAGGCCTAACTTATATCGGTACATGGCCCTTAATTGTGGTCATGGATATTTAAACCGTACCATAAGTGCTGAGTTCTTCAAAACTTGTCGAATTCCAGAAAGCAATTGAAGCATTTGTTCTTTACGATCGCCTGTTAAGGAAAGTCAAGTGATACTTCGATATAACACTAGTCGCTTCCATTCTTTTCTTTGTGTGACTCACTAGAAATACTATCGCACCAGACGGACTTCTGCTTGAAGCGCGTGAACTGTCGTCTGCTATCACTTCTCTTTCTTTCATTGGGTTTGAATGATGTGAAAAAGAAAGCTGAAGAGCATTACTCATGAAGAGTACTTTCTTTGGTATACATTGAAGAGGGTCGTCGATATCTCGTCATAGATCCTTCTGCTTATCTCCAGGCCTGTATTAGTGCGCAGTCGCCCGTGAAACTCGCGCAGCCTATGTTTTGTCAATTTGTCGCCTGTAATTGCCACGATGTCGCCGTAGGACAAAGGTTGCGTTCCGGGCTGTGAAAAGAAAAGGTTGGGCCTCTGTGTTCAAATATGTCCTCTCCCTAAGACGTGTGACTGATCTTAACGAAAGACAATCCTCGATTCTTTCAAAATTCGTTTGAGGTTTTCCTGTGACTAAGTTACCCAAATTCTTTATTATTTTCACAATACTTAAGTATCTTACGGCGCCACTTTATATTTTTATAAAGGGCAACTATATTGGTACTTCTTCTTCAATAGGCTGTATAGACACAAACCTACATGATAACACCTCTTATTGATCTGAATGCAGAAAAAGTGTAATCAACTGCTATACACAAATATGAATCTATTTGGCACGGTCGCTGATTTTATTACTGCTTTTAGAAATGTATTAAGTGGCCATTAATAATATGTGTTTGTTATTTGGTCACTTGCCAATCAACTCATACTTATATCGCATAAATATAGACCATGATGGCAACTGGGGTAAATGTTTTTACCTGAGCACACCTTAAGTTATACTTAGTGGCCACAATGTTATTCCTTTTCAGCCTTTTAATGAGATAATTATCTTCAGTATTCAGCACCACAATTTCAATAATATTTTGAATCCGTCTTTAAATTGATCCAAAGTGTACAAGGCAGTTACTAGTATTCCGGAGTTGTTACTTACAGGACGGAGATAGAATAGCGAGAGTGTATTTTATTAGTGGATGTGATAGACGCCTGATCAACATAGTGTTAATTGAATTATAGAGATCTAAATACTGCCTAGCTTCTGGTGCGAGAGAGACTCTCTCCGTAAGTTGCATGCCCCATCGACGCCGCAGAGTTGTTTACACCGACACTAAAATCCTGTTGGTACAATAAACTATTATTCCAATGTTCATGTTATTCGATTGTGAATTGAATAGAGAAAACAGCGAACGGAAAAGTAGTCATTAGCGAACACCAGATTTGAGGACAAAAACTATATCAACAGAATTTGTCTTTGCATTTGCTATGTTGCAACACAATTGTGTTTTATCCTTTTGTCTTCCTTAATCTATCAGGTGATTGGGAAATCTTACAGGTGACAAATTATTACTTTAAACATAGACGAACTGAGAAACAAAAATAATTACCCATACAATGAAACTGTTGTGACATTGTTATGTGCATCCACGCTGCTCAGATCAGTATACTGGATAGTATGTTTTTAAAAATGACTGCAAATTGATATCAATACAATTCTCTTTATACTTTATATGTTTACATCGATCATGTATTAACAATTCATTTACGTTCAATGCCTATACTGATTATTCAGTAGAGTTACTATTGAACACAAGATAATACTCATAAAGCAAACCGCGGAAGTCGAAAAAATTTCCAGTTAATAAAAATGCTTATTATACGACAGTTGTTGCCAGTTATGTGCGAGTTCGCGGCGTGCAATTGGAAGTGGCATGGCAACTCATGTGACGCGCACATATCTCAATAACTTTGTTTTCATGAATAAATTGGAAGACAATAAATAAATTTTATGCCATGGTCCATATTCGAATCGGTGTAAATGAAGTCAATAAAGCAAATAATTCGATCAGAGGTGCCATTTTAAATATGGTCCCAGTCCCTTCCTTTCTTCAATTTATGGTCAAACACATTTCCTTAAAAGTAATTGTCCACTATTGTTCTCGCTTGAATAATTCGTTAGAAAGACATTCTTTGATTGATTATTCGGCCTCCGACTCCCTTCATGTCAAGACACCTGTCAGTATCACGTGACTTCAAAGCCAGGCTAAAAAAAATAGTCGCGTGATCATCTCGATGAAGGTTTTCAAAAAAAGTACAATTTTGTTAGCAAAATTAAATTATTATAAAAAGAGTTCATGTATCTTTTTTAAAAACCCTATTTGTTTACTTCTAATAAATTGAGAGAGAAAAATTAGTTAACCTATATATATGTAGCTCATTCGGCAGAATGTCGGGCCTCTAATCCCGGGTTCGAATCCCGGTGGAGGCAAGCAAGTTTTTTCTCTTCATTTATTGAAAATATATAACTATTTATATTTTTAGTTTCATACATTAACTCTTTGATGCTTTGTGAATTATTTTGATGTTATTTATTAAAAAGGAACAAAATAAACAAATACCTTCCGGGCTAAACTCATTCCACATATCTTCCTTTAGTCAGGTTTTCGTTCTTGCAATGTTCTGTAAGCCAGTTCTTTCTTTACCTATATTTTTTTTTACTTTGCAGTATTTTATTTTTTGTCATTAAAAAACTGAAAGTTAATTAGAGAGAAGATTAGTTAACTTATTCATGATGCAGCGTGTGGAGAACTTAAGGATGGGTTTCGATGTCTAGCTTTGCTTATGAATCGCGTTAAATAACACTGCGATATATTATATTCTTGTCAATTCTATGCTACCCACAGTCATCGTTTAGGCGCTTCTTTGAAGTCTAATTATTCGTCACACCAAGTTCTTGACTGGTTATAGTTAAAAGGTACAAAAAATAGCAACCAATCTGTGGTTCTCTGTACGCGCTTTTGAAAAATAATTTCGCTACATATTAACTGGAAAAAATATTTAATTTTGCACTGCGTGCAAAGTAGTATTCAATACACATCAAACGATAATAACTCCTTTATAAGACGATAGCGTATTAAAACCTCTCTACACGCTGTAATAAGTGTTATTACAGAGAAAGCCATGTGTTTCGCGTGCTCCGAAATTATTTCATCTATCGTTGGACGTCTTGGATCTAAAACGGCCTCCTGTTGCTAAACTCAACGTCACTCTGAGGAAACATATTAGTTGGAGGTTTTCAATTGAGGGGTAAATTACGTGAGCAATCACGGTTTGATTTTAGTCTAGCCCTGAAATGGATACAACTCGTGATTAAGCGGCCGGGATTCTAGCCTCGCTTTGGTCTCCCCGTCGCGGAGTAATTTGATTTTTATGACTTGGACGAAGTGAAAAGCTTGCCTGAAAAGCGGACACAGTGTGGGGGCCATATACTTATTTCCTAAATCCACTATGAGAACCCTTAACTATTTATGAGGATGGTCCCTTGTCGTTCCTTGTGGAGTTTAATTTCAACGAGCTACGCAGAAAAAGCGCAGAGCAATTGCGAATTTCTTCATTTGATAACTTGCTGTGATGGGAAATTATTTGCCATTACAACCGTTCTGTCCGCGAGATACACGTCTCTTCTCGTTACTGACCAGAAATTGGACGGAAGAAAAAATCTACTAAAATAAAGCAATACGCTATTTTCTGTCGTCTGGAAATTGAGCATGACTCCCTAAAGGAAACGAGAATCACAAATCAACTGTCAAATTGTTTTTAAACGACACTTCAGTGGCGTTGTTTCACATTTGCGAGCAATATATTTCAAATTTGCTATACATATTAAACTTAGGTTATAACATAACATTTGTGCACTTCAACATATGTCTCTGTAAACAAAAAGAATACCACTGACATTCAAAATTTTTTAAAAGTCGTGAAAATTCAACTGAAGCTTTGTTTTGTCCATCCCTCAAGATACTGTGCTGGTGGAAAGTTGCCCTTGTACCCGCTAAGCTAAGGGGCAACGAGAAACTGAGTTTGTGTTACGGTGTATTTCATTTAAAATTCCGCGTTAATATCTAATTACAATTTTCCATGTCCCCCTGATTATATTTAAACTCATCGCTGTCACAGCTGTGATGAAGGGCGGCTAAAGTCGTTCGTTAGGCAGTTATGTATGAGTGAAATAATCTTAAGTTTGGCGTAACAGCCCTATCAAAGCAACCGAAAATACAAATGATTTAGTTTTTTGTTAATGCGTTTATGTAGATTGACTCTACATTTAATTATTATGCTCTATGGTAAAGGTAATGTCGCTCTCATATTTATAATGCTTCTCTTCGATTGGTACTATAACTTGCACGCTAGTGGAGCGAGGAATGCTTGGCTGTTACCAAGTTGTAATCCGCTCGTTAGGTTGGATTTGATGAGGCTGAACCTATCAGTAGCATAATCAATCAATTTCCCATCATTTAAGTCAGCACGAGGAACTTTTATCACTCTATTCATAAGTGAACATTCAAGCGTGGATTTCCATTTGCGAGAAGACTTTTGGAATAGGCGATTTAATTTCGCAATATGAATGAAAGCCTCTAAGAAAAATGGCAACAAGACAGATAAACGTTTCAATTTCCCATCAAAAGGTTTTAAGGTAAATAATTTTTCTCGCCATATCTAAAATAATTTTCCGATACGATGTCCCTCATTTCCGGTCAGAACCCTTTCCAGTCGAGGCCAGTGAATTAATTCCCGCCAAGCCCCGCTCAACCAATCAGATCGGCTGATAAGATACTCTTCTCGGCTGAGCAATGGCCACTATCTCGGCACATGGGAATTATGAGTAGTTTTGGATAGCTTGACAGCCTTATTCACCACGTCTTCAGGGTCAGTCATATTTAAACCTACCGTGTTATCACCAACTCTGTCAACGGACAATTAATGTGCCCATTAAAAATTGGCAAAGAGATCCCGTCTCCAATCGACGAAGCCTGCAGAAATTTCTCGGTTCCTCGGATCGAGTTGTTTACTCAATCGGGAAAAATGCAAACGAAAAAAAGCTCTCAGATGATGGTTCTCAGTATATTGAATTCTCATTGAATATCATGACAGCTTGTCAAATTCAGACGTTGGCGATTATATTGACGCATGCATACGGGTTCAGAAATGTATCGCTTAAAATTTCTTCATTGTTCATCATGGCTCAATGTTTTTTTAATCTTTTATAGCAAGAAACTCATACTCGGTTACCAAGACAAATATTTTTATGCGATGTTTCCTTTTATTGTTTTCACTAAATAAATCTTAAACATGAACATTTTACTTGGTACTTATAAGGCATATGCTTCAATTTCAGTGTGGGGGG
>JAVFBX010190635.1:0-13446 GCA_034783855.1 Mopalia kennerleyi | reverse complement strand
ATTTATGATTTATATCCGTTAAATTGAAGTATAAGTTATAAGATAAATTATAAAATGCCTGACGAAACGAAATGTTCACTGTTATCAGGACAAACACATGAACAAGGAACATGCAAATGAGTGGACAAACAACAACCACACACTACGAAAAGAACAACGCGCAGTATGGCAGCAAAATTGCTACAAAGATATTCCACAAAACATAGAAGATTGTCCATAATTAAGCGCAAACTATCCACGATAAAGCGCAAAATTCCACGATTAGACGCAGTCAATTCCACGATTAAGCGACGTTCCATGATTAAACGCAAACATTTCCCCGATAAAGCGCAATTACATGATAAGACGCAGCCAATTCCACGATTAGGCGACGTTGCATGATTAAACGCAAAAAGTTCCAGGATAAAGCGCAATTCCACGATTAGGCGCAAAATAAATCCACGATAAGGCGCCGTTCCATGATTAAACGCAAAAATTTCCATAATTAGGCGCATTCCAGGATTAAGCGCATACGCACGATTAGACGCCCAACAGCCCCCACCCCTCGTTGGGTGGTCTTCCAACACTTTCCCACGATGTAGACAGATAATCGACCAAAACCAAGAATATATACGCCAAAAGAGGGCATCTCCAAGCTTCCATTTTAAAAAAAATTGCCCTCCTATAAATATGGCTTGCCCCTTACTTGCCCTCCAGATTTCTGATCCTGGCGACGCCACTGAGCCTGTGACGAACAAGGAAGAACACAATGGCAAGATTTTATCAAAGTCAATAACCCCCCCCCCATCTGCTTGCGTAATAAAAACTTATCCTTGATAAAGAAAAATATATAACAAAAGAGAAACCTTGGAAATAAGTGCAAATGGAAAAATGCGTCGTATGTGGTCGAAGACTTTTAAGTCTGAGCCGTTCTAGCTCAGCCATTATCTCCTTTAATGACTTCCGTTGTCTATCGACGGTATAATCCGCTAAATATGATTCACAAGCGGTGATATTGACAAAATCTGTTTTTAAGACGACCGGAAGAAATCTGAAGCTCGAACGGAAAATGTACGAGGCAACCCAAAACACCATAATGATGGCCTAATAAATGTTTGAATATTTAGTCAAAATGAAGTTATCGTTTTTCGGAATAACGCTTCTTGTTTATTATGTAAAACTATTGGTTTTTGAGATTTATACATGCTCGCCTCGTACATTAAAACGGCAAACTGAAATGCGTCACGGGACGGGAGAAACCCTTTGGCAAAATAATATTTGAAAACATGGCGGATTTTGCCGATAAGACACGCTGTAAAGGATGGATGAAGGTTAGACACTATACATTAGCTATTTTGGCGAGTCTGATTTATGTTTTTAACGCTGTTTCCGTAAATAAAAAAGCATTTCGCGGATAATGACTCGCCGAAAAACGAGAATCTGAAAGGCGAAGGGCATCTGGCTGTATCGTCAGTATAGCATGTGCTATATAATGACGGTACCTGGATCTAGTCCGTTCAAACTATAAATAAAAAGCCTCTACAATAACAGCTACTGAGTTTGAAGGCTTCAAATCGTGTAATTACCCTACATCGAGATTTGAAGTAGAGTTAAAACCTTCAATTAAGACTTACTGCCTTAACACAGGTTTAATATCCCAATCGAATCAATTCTGTATCGTCTTATTGTATTGTAAGAAAAAATAATAAAATATACAAAACAAATTATAGCTTATCTAGAATAGAAGGCGGGAATAAAGTCTATCAGACTTGTTCTATCCCTTATAAATATACCAAGTTTTACTAGATGACATTTTACATATTAAATAAGTGTGTGTGAGTGTGCTCGTATTTATGTGACAAGGTAATGGAGCGCAGAGCTCGTTTTTGGAACAGAAATAAGTGTTATAGATGTGTGAGGTAAGTATTCCCCCAAAGAACATTTGCATACGTTAAATAAGGATTAATTAATGAGTAGTAGAGGATTAAGAGAGTCTTCTTGTTAATGTTGCGTTCAATATGATTTATTATTTCAATGTTGTGAGATATCTTGTTACAAATGAGGCGAATGTGAGAAGTCCAATTCAGTTTATCATTGAGCAGTATGCCAAGAAATTTATATTCCGTCACACGACGTATCTCTTCGCCATTTAAAAAAAGGCGTTGGGAGGATTTCTTTGATGAATGTGAGATGATCATAAATTGAGTCTTTCTCACGTTTAATGATAGTCGATTTGTGTGTAGCCAAGATTGTAGATGTTCTAGTTCGCTTGTCATCAAATTTATCGCTTCCTGGTCGAATCTGAAGATGCGCATATGCAAGTGTCATCTGCAAATAGAGTAAGCGAATCAGGTTTGATGAATGAACCATGACATAAAGTAAAAATAACACTGGACCTAGAATTGACCCTTGTCGGACACCGCTACGCACTAAGGAAGGAGAAGACAGATATTTATCCATTTTTACGGGTTGAGTTCGGTCAGAGAGGTAGCTCTCAAACCATCTGTTAGACGTTTGACGAAAGCCATAGTGATTTAATTTAGATCGAAGGATAGAGTGGTTCACAGTGTCAAAGGCTTTAGAAAGGTCAATAAAAGCAGCAATGCTGAATTTTTTCTGTTCCTTTTCTTCAATTAAGTAATTATAAAGTCAGCTGGCAGCCTGGGTTGTGCAATGATTCAGTATAGCATATCAAACTGGGGACACATACACCTTCATCCAGAATAGCCAATCAAACAGGGAACACATACACCGTCATCCAGTATAGCCTATCAAACTGGGGACACATACACACTCATCCAGTATAGCCTATCAACCTGGGGACACATACACCCTCATCCAGTATAGCCTATCAGCCTGGGGACACACACACCCTCATTCCGTATAGCCTATCAAACTGGAGACACATACACCATCATCCAGTATAGCCTATGAGACTGGGGACACACACCTTCATCCAGTATAGCCTATCAAACAGGGCACACATACACCCTAATCCAGTATAGCCTATCAACCTGGGGACACATACACCTTCATCCAGTATAGCCTATCAAACTGGGGACACATACACCCTCAGCCAGCATAGCTTATCAACCTGGGGACACAAACACACGCATCCAGTATACATACACCCTCATCCAGTATAGCCTATTAGACTGGGGACACACACCTTCATCCAGTATAGCCTATCAAACAGGGCACACATACACCCTCTTCCAGTATAGCCTATCAAATTGGGGACACATACATCCTCATCCGGTATGGCCTATCAAACTGGGGACACATACATCATCATCCAGTATAGCCTATCAAACTGGGGAAACATATATCATCATCCAGTATAGCATGTTAACCTGGGAACACATACACCTTCATCCAGTATAGCTTATCAAACTGGGGACACATACATCCTCATCCAGTATAGCCTATCAAACTGGGGACACATACATCATCATCCAGTATAGCTTATCAAACTGGGGACACATACACCCTCATCCAGTATAGCTTTTCAACCTGGGACCAAATGCACCTTCTTCCAGTATAGCCTATCAAACATGGGACACATTCACCCTCATCCTGTATAGCCTATCAAACTGGGGACAAATACTTCCTTGTCCAGTATAGCCTGTCAAACTGGGGACACATAACTCTCATCCAGTATAGCCTATCAAACATGGGATACATTCACCCTCATCCTGTATAGCCTATCAAACTGGGGACAAATACTTCCTTGTCCAGTATAACCTATCAAACTGGGGACACATCATACTCATCCAGTATAGCCTTTCAAACTGGGGACACATCATACTCATCCAGTATAGCCTATCAAACTGGGAACACATACACCCTAATACAGTATAGCCTATCAAACTGGTGACACATACTTCTTTATCCAGTATAGCCTATCAAACTGGGGACACATAACTCTCATCCAGTATAGCCTATGAATCTGGGGACACATACTTCCTTATCCAGTATAGCCTATCAAACTGGGGACACATCATACTCATCCAGTATGGCCTATCAAACTGGGGACACATCATACTCATCCAGTATAGCCTATCAAACTGGGAACACATACACCCTAATACAGTATAACCTATCAAACTTGAGACACATACATCCTCATCCAGTATAGCCTATCAAACTGGGAACACATACACCCTAATACAGTATAACCTATCAAACTGGGCACACATACATCCTCATCCAGTATAGCCTATCAAACTTGAGACACATACATCCTCATCCAGTATAGCCTATCAAACTGGGGACAAATATTTCCTTGTCCAGTATAGCCTATCAAACTGGGGACACATACACCCTAATCCAGTATAGCCTATCAACCTGCGGACACATACACCCTAATCCAGTATAGCCTATAAAACTGGGGACACATACACCCTCATCCAGTATAACCTATCAACCTAGGGACACATCATACTCATCCAGTATAGCCTATCAAACTGGGGACACATCATACTCATCCAGTATAGCCTATCAAACTGGGGACACATCATACTCATCCAGTTTAGCCTGTGGAACTGAGGGAACATACACCCTCGTCCAGTATAGCATATCAACCTGGGGGCTCATACACCCTCGTCCAGTACAGCCTATCAAACCGGGCACACCTCGTACTCACAGTTCCTGATTTTAGCACAATAAACTGGGTACACATTTTTACACACTGCATGTTCTTATTTATAAATAAACTACAATAATGAGAGCTAGCACCTTTGAGACTAACCATAAGTTGTTGTTGTTGTCACATTAGCTTTCGCCGGTATTGTATACCAGCTTCTTCTTATTTATAGCCTATCAAATTGTGATCACATTATACACGCTGTGATTTACTATAGCCCATCAAACTGTTATATACACTGTTCCAAATTATGCCCTGTCGAACTGGGACTATATTAGTCAAACTGTTATTATCTATAGCTTGACAAACTGGGGACACATTATAAACACTCTTCCTCATTGTAGCCTGATAAACTGGGGCCACATTAGTCAAACGGTTATTATATATAGTTTATCAAACTGGAGATACATTATAAACACTCTTCCTAACTGTGGCCTGGACAACTGGGGCCACAATAGTCAAACGGTTATTATCTATAGACTATCAACATGGGGACAGATTATAAACTCTCTAAACGTCTAATTGTGGCCTGACAAACTGGAGCCACATTTGTAAAACGGTATATCTTACATGACATATGAGAAATATTACACACTATTTGTAATTATAGCCTATCAAACTGGGGACATTTCATACACATCATCCTCTGTCTTTGCATTACAAAAAGGGGACATCGTTGACTGCAACTGTTCAATTTCTTACAAATGCAAAAGTCCCTGTGTGCGTCTTTTTCCCATTTGAAACCTTTAATATGTACGTATGAAAGGGTGTGTGTTTCGAAGTTGACGCCTTTGACCTTTTCGTGCAATATTCTCAGGGTGTTTTATTATTGAATATCCTGTATTTTCTTTCATGTTCAAAGTGTTTTCATTTACTTCACATCGAGAAGCTAAGTCGTGTTTATTAGGCTACAGGCGCTTATTCCTCGCTCCAATGAAGATAGCACAGTTGGGCGAGTTTGTCCAGGTAAATTACTTAAATCAGATTTTCAGAGATGTGTGTCAGTTTGACTGCAGTCCTCTTCTCAATAGGTAGGTTATTTCCTTTACTGTCTTCGTTCTGTAATTGAGGTTTTCATTAACTACCCTGAAGTAAGGTACAATATTTGACCATTCCAAAGCGTATTTTCGCTCATTGTCGGATTTGGATGCGGGATACAAAATTTAATATTGTCAATTGATAGGCTTAATACAGGTGTGTTTAAAAAGAAAGTTACTGGCCCGCGAGTTGGCAACAAAAGATTTGAACCGAATTTTCATTTTTGTTGTTGTTGCAAAGTTACTAGGTAATTTATAGTCTAGTTTGATAATATGCCTCAGAAGGTTCACTATATCAAATATTATAGGAAAGTTCAAATCGAACTCATAATTACTAATAAGTGCGAACATTTGAAATTACACAGTTATGTGCTCTATAAGTCTGTATCTCTAATTTATATTACATTGTGTGATAGAATAAAGTTTAGCCCTAAGTGAAACATTGAGGTCACCTTAGATTAAGAGTGGGTCCAGAGGCTGCTGCTAAATCTGTTTCTTTCTTCTTATCCCATCTCACCTTAATTGACCTAATTCACATGTCCTTTGATGCGTTACGTGTTATAGGTTAAATGTATAGAAAGCGCACCAGACGCTAGATTTAATCGCTTTGTTTATGGAGTTGACCGCAGGTTATGTGTCTGTACCTGTTTAGCTTCACAATACAATTCTTTTGGAGGACATGTTTTATAGTAATCGACTATTATAAAGACGCAGTATAATTTATAACAAAAATTATAACGACAAATCGCAAAAGATTTAATGTTTTAAAAAGGAAAAGACTAATCAAAATTAGATTTGAATGATTTGTTTATATTCAGCATACTAGTATACAACTTATCAACTATATTTCGACCTTGACTGGTTGCTATAGCCTACATGGTTCCATCTTTCCGAGACAAGGCGGAAAAGAAGATCGTCGCATTAAGCCTCTCTTCCTTTTTTACCTTGCCTCCATAGGCGATAAAACATGAGTTAGCTAGAGTTGACAACAGCTACTTTCGGATGACCTCTCTTTACTCTACCCAATCACATTAGGGCTTTCTTAGAATAAGAAAGAGGTGATCTAGACACAGGACGACAAGTAGGCTATATATGTTATATACATGCATGATATTAGTCCCATTAACAAATCTTGACGTCATCACAGACATGTCAATGGGCAGTGGCAGCTGTGGCGCCAAGCTTGTTTGTTGTAGACTTTGATGTGGAAACGCCTTTTTGATTGGCCTACGTGTTTCTACCATAGTCCAATACAATTTTTGCCACGTTTTTCCTTCGAATTAAAGCAAGGGATAGTAATGTGGAAGTCTCATCTTACACATACTGACCCTTGCATAGGAAGATGGAAATACCCTTAAGCACAACATAAAACACCAATCAATCTGTCATTCCTAACTTATGCTGTTTCACCCTTGCCCCAATTGCCTACAAAAAACAAAGCATCAAAACATTTCAATGGGCGACCAAGAAAGATAGCAGGCAATCAGAGAGCATTTGAGACTTGTATATGAGAGCCTTGCGCCGGTTACATGTATGTAAAGTTTTCACTGCACATTGCAGGAAATGTGTACAAATACTTTAATATATATATATTTCATAATGATAAATGTATAGAAAAAGACAAATCTGTTATTCACATATTAATAAACTTGTTAATACTTTGCATTGGTATAATTTACAATGACCTGTCATACGCATGACTCTTTTTTTTTTCAGATATTAAGCGTGGTAGAGATTTGGAAATATAAAGCAACAGTGACAATCAAATCATACTGAAGAGTATTGGTAACAAATTCAAGTCATTTTAGCTTACTTACATATCACTTTAAGCCTCTACAAGTAGCACAACTAATTCTCTAAGTGGTTCATAGTGACAATTTATTGTCTTACTAATTTAAAGTACATATAGACTATTAAACTTGGTTCTAATGTAGACATTCTTCTCAAAACTTTTATACTTGGTATTTGGGACTACTAGAGCTATCCGTGCTTACCTGGTGTTTGAAATCAATCAGAATTAATGGCTAACAGCAGATTGCAGATAGATCAATATGGCTTAATCTCATCTAAAAGTGGATTAGATGATTTGAGTTCTGTAATGGTACAAACAACAGAACCTTTAATTTTATGCATTTTATTAGAAAAATTCTGGATCAGTTCTAATTCAGGGACTGGGTGATTTATGTACATGTAGGAAAAGGGTTTTATTTGCCTATTGGTGTTGAGGTATAGAAGTAAGCTTATTTTTTTTCGGTTTTATTAACATAGTTAGATTATACATACTTACATATGGTGTACCTATTTATAAGGTATTGGTGACCTTTACATGAGCATAATGTGCTAGTGATGGAACCTCAGATGGTCAGACATTGATAACACTAAAGCCAGTTTAAATTCTATCTGAGAAACTTTCTTTGAATTTTACAAATTTACAGTCCCCCATGCATAAAGACTGTTATACATTGAAACAGTGTGCTTTGCACTCTGTTAGATCTGGGCATTATTTTTAATTCATTATTCAGATTGTAATTGGCACATGTTTGTGTTATTTAAAAAAATATATAATCCAAATAAAGTAAAATTTAACAAATCTTTATATTGTAGTACTTTTGTACATTTTAATCAGCACTAACAAATTACAAATTACATTAGGATAGTGTATCAATGAATACAAATCATAGCCATTGAAAATACCTTCATTTTCCTTTAACTTGGTATATGGTTCGACATAAACAAGAAACACGATCTACTCATATTTATAAACAAAAGTTTTCACCCATGTCCGTGACTTAGTGGTTAGCTTGTGTGCTTACTAATCCTACTTTGATGTGCTATTCACGAGATAGTCTGCCGTCAACCCTCAGGTACATGTCAGAGTGACTTACACAATGTTGTTTTGGCAATCATGGGAACAGTTTTTGTGAGGTTTCCTCTCAAATAGACAATCCTTCGTCAGATAAATGAAATACCCTTGAGTACGACGTTAAACCCAAATCATACAATCAACAAACTTTTTACCTGTGTGGTTGGAGCCATCATTGTATTGTTATAATGAATACTGTTACACAGTCACTGTTACATACATGTAGTTTTGTTCCTTCCAGATTCTTTAGTAGTGTGTAGTTTTTAACAAAGGGTCTGGCATTTTAGATGTACTTTGTCAATTTTGCCAATAGACTACTCACTAGTAGAATTAATTTCTTCTCTCCTCTGTCCTTTTTTAAAATAATGTTGAAATTTGACTTGGGTGAAGTGTGGAGGACAGCAAACTAACCCTATGAATCACAATCTGTAGTTCTGCTCAATAAGCACACCACCTGTGTCTTACAAATATTCACTTTCTGGTTTGGGTAAAATCTCTGATTCTCTTAAACTGACATGCCTTTTATGTTTTTATGCCTGTAAAACTGGTTGACACAATTCATTATACAACTGATTTCATTATCATTATAACCCAATGTATAACACATTATACATGTAGAAGAAATAGCAAAATTTATAGGCTATAATTGTATGTTGTAATCAAGGGCTTAGGCAGACAGCCGTCCAAGTGAACACCCTGAAGCGAGCAATTGCTTCATTTGGACACCCTGTTTAAGAGACCTTAACATGCAGGAGATAGGAAACTGTCAAAATTGGACACCCAGTCATTAGAAAAATGAAGCAAAATGACCATTTTGGACACCCTACTTTAAATTTCTGGCTAAGCCCCTGGTTGTAATATAGAAAAAATAACATTCTTTTAATCTTACATGTATGTTGTCATAGTGAGATTTACATTCTTTTAATCATATGTGGCATAATGGAATTTATATTATTTACATCAGATGTTGTCTTACTGAAATTTAATAACTGATACACTTGGCTCAGTCTGAACCTACCATCTCTTCTTATTAATCCAATAAAATGTCCATTTATTGGCACAGATCTGAAATTTTTCATACGATAACTGCACTGGTAAATAATTCTTTAAATGATTAAGCCAATGGATTGGGAGGATACTACGTTAGTAAAAATAATTAGCCGTTAATAATGATACTTATCGTTGTCTTTTTCTGTCTTATTTTTACAGTCTTCGTTTAATAACAATGGCTATTGTTAACAACAGGTAATTTTGGTAGCACTGATATACTATATATTTGTTCATTGAGATGATGTGTAATGTTATTTTGTTTCACTATTAAAAGCCCCCACACATGTAGTTAGACAGATTGTAAGTTTGCCGATGCGTAACATGTTAACTGTCACATACAAGTCAGATGTTTCACCGTGATGTCATTGCTGCCACAGAAAGTGTTAAAGAAGGGTAAACCTTGTTTTAAAGAAATATATAAGCTTACATAAACCTACTATCCTGCCGATCAGCGATGAAAGGTAACATAACATAATTCAGTTCATAGCACCTGTTTTACCAGGTTAACCCATAAATTGATACCTGGCTAGTTTAAAGGTTTGTTAGCTCCTGTATTTATTAGTAAAATCATGGTGAAAAGATTTCAAATGATTTTTCTCACTCCTTTCTTCCGTGGCATTAATTTTTCTTTACTTTTGAACAAAAAGTCCATTTGTTCATTTGCAACATCCTGTTAATTGCGTTTAAATTGACAGTGATGCACGTCATTCCTGAGGAAAGAATTTCTCACCATATCCTTTTCATATAGGCAGTACACATAATTGTATCAATCTTTTACATATGAAGTCATATGTTACTGGGAATCAACTTATAACAATATTAATGTATGTACACATGTACATGTTGTAGCATTTCTTTTTATGGTAAGTTTTGTATCTACTTGTTTGATATAGTCATTTCAACAAAAAAATTTGCTCTTAATTTATCTTAAATAAGTTTTTGTTTTTTACTTTAATTTGTTAAACGAAAACTTTTTCTGTACTAATAATCCAACACAGGTGAAGGAGAGGTGAGTTGTTGTTCTTCACAACTTTAGGTACGATGTTCAAGTCCAATCAAACAAACAAACAAATCTTCACAACTTTAGACTTAGTTATAACAACATATGAATATTAAGTCTATACCTACAAGTCAATATTGAAGGATCAATGGAGAATTCCTTTACTTACCTGAGAAAATTACATAAGGTTAATCCCTTCTTTATGCAATATTGACTTTAATCCACCTGCCGGCACTCACACCTTCATGTTATGACTACTAAGGTTAACTAGTATTAAGGCCTATGTGCTGGACTTGACGTAATGAACCTGTGTTCTGTTAATCCCTTTTCTTTGAAAGAAGCAATGTGTCACATCAATCTTTCTGTGACGGGATTAAGTGACAGTCAGCATCTAGCCAGGCTCGCTTCTCATCACTTGACCTGTTTTTACCTGAAGAATGAGGCTGTCAATGCAGGGGCTTCACTTTTTCTAAAGGATACACTCAGTTTTAAAAGTTTCTTTTTAGAGTGATGTACCAAATTGCCTTATGTGATAACATTTACTTTGTGTAATATTTATCAAAAGAATGATACAAAAGGAGAAAGACACAGACAGACTTGACTTATGTGGAAATCCTTTAACACCCCATGCTGTCTCATATGAAAGGATTATGGAGATCTGAGCTGTGACAAGCTTAAAGCTCTTCTGTGTATCTATTGATCTCCTATACCTGGGGTGTGCTCAAAGGTAATTTTTATGGGCACTCAGTTTCCAGGTGTGTTTGCCTTGTTTGTGCTCAGCCAACAATAGAACTGCAATCTGTATGTTGTTACACAACTTTATAATGTATTTTTAGCCATTTTAACTTGATGATGCAGGCCCTAATGCACTTGTCCTCACGACTTTCTCTCTATTGGTGATTTTAGTGAGCAAGAGTCGGATCATCTCTTGACCAACCCAGTGGCGTCAGAAATAGGTGCTGTGGAAATGAACAACCTGGATGGCAATGGTCATTCTGTGAACTTTAAACCACAGAACACCGTCAGATACGAGAAGAAAACTGGTCACAAGAAGAAGAGCTGCTTAACTAAACGCAGTCAGGATGGGACAAGCAGTCGAGAGGATTGTAACATTGAGGTTGATCCAAACAGCATTGATCTGGACAACTCACCTGAGAAAGACATCCCAATGTTCAGACATAGAAACAGTACCTGTTTGGTTAAAGCCACCATAGATGTACCAGGGGAGTCTCTCAAAAAGGTCAGTACTCACATGTTTGGATAAGTTTATTCTTGAAGTCTCTCCGTTTAGATTAGGAATGGATGAGCATTCATTTTCCAACAAAAGAAAACACTTCTCTTTTAATATAGTTTTGATAATGCAGCTTTTTCTATTGAGAGAACTTGACCATCATAAAAAGGAAATATCTTTAAACACCAAGCTGAACATAAACATATCTGTATGGTTGGATCTGTGTTCGGTCTATATATCCCTTATTAATAATTAAAAAAGAATCATATGCAATTTTTACTTTTTTTTAATGAATCGTTTGAAATGGAAAATTTACAATTTTATCAATAGCTGATGATTAGATTTTTTTATGACTGTTAAAAATCTTAAGATTTTGCTGAGAGACCTTTACATGTAGATGTACAATGTAAAATTGAGAAATTTTGTTCGGATTTGATTCTGAAGTGAATGTACAATCCTGTTTACTCAAGTTTTATTTTTAGAACTTTTACATACATGTAGCTTGTGTGTTTATTTATGAACTTGAAACAAAACCACAAGAATAGGATTTTTGACTTATTGTACTTTGTTTCTTTCCATGGCCTCATGTTGAAGTGACTGTGCACGTCTGGAATGTCACTCGTCACACACATGCTTTTCAACTCAACGTGTTTAAACTAAGAAAAAATGTATCCAAAAGATTTGATAAAGACCAGGATGTGTTTATGTGTTAACAGCACAAGAAATTATCACCCACAGATTTTTCTTTCACAATTAAAATAGATATTAGATATATACGGCATACACAGACCTTACATCAGTCAAGCTGTCTAATTGGGACAGTATCTGGTTTACCAAGGGTGGAAATGTGTCAAATTTGTTGCCAGACATTTTTTCCAATTTTGTCCTGCAGGCCATAGAACACAATGTTAAATTCTGAGGATCTTTACAGGACAATCTCAATTTTTACCAGACATGTCCTGCAAATGTATAGTTATTTCTACCCCTGATTTTTTGTATGTCATTTCTATTTAATACATCCACACTGTTTCAGAACTTATTTATGGATCTTTCAGACTTACATTGATTAAAATACTTTATAAATGGTTTGTACAGGACCAAAAGCTGATTTGTAAAATACTATATACATGTACATAAAAACATTCTCTGGGAGTTAATTGGAACTTAAGATGATTCATCGATTTTAATTAATCTACATCCCTGTGCCAGTGTGATTGCTTTTAGAAATATACATAAAAACATGTGGGTTGATTTTATGTTTTGAAACTTTGCTTTAATATCCTATTTCTTTTTGTTGTTGTTGCTCTGAATGACATCAGATATTCAGCAACAGCCTCCAGCAATTACATGTATTTATTTTCTAATTGAGTGTACTGAAACGTTTTAATAGTAATATATCCAATCAAATCTAAAAATGAGAAATATATTTTTAAAACGCATATGTGTTTGGATTTTAGCCAAGTTTTTTTTCTCTGCAGTTCATGCATTTTCCTGCATAGCCTACAGTAGTACAGTACATGTATTCGTTTTGCTTATAATAAGATTCATATCAAAAGTTTTGGCAAATTCAAGTTTTGATTCAAAACTTGAATTTGCCATCCCAATACACAGATTTTACTTTACTCATTATCATAGGTATCT